>JACSZP010039349.1:0-16531 GCA_016161895.1 Pinna nobilis | reverse complement strand
CACAGGAATGCTCAGCACTATGTTGATGTAGGTACATGTTCTATATATTGTGGGCCCTCTGAGATGAGGTGCTCTGTTGTACATGTACTGCTCTACACTACAGGAAGATCCACAAAAAGTACACAGGAATGCTCTGCACTATGTAGATGTAGGTATATGCTATCTATTGTGGGCCCTCTAAGGAGAGGTGTCCTGCTGTACATGTACTGCTCTACACTACAGGAAGATCCACAAAAAGTACTCAGAAATGTTCAGCACTATGTTGATGTAGGTACATTTTCTATTTATCATGGGCCCTCTGAAGTGAGGGACTCTGCTGTACATGTTCTGCTCTACACTACAGGAAGATCCACAAAAAGTACTCAGAAATGTTCAGCACTATGTTGATGTAGGTACATTTTCTATTTATCATGGGCCCTCTGAGGTGAGGGACCCTGCTGTACATGTACTGCTCAACACTACAGGAAGATCAACAAAAAGTGCACAGGAATGCTCAGCACTGTGTAGATGTAGGTATATGTTCTATCTGTTGTGGGCCCTCTGAGGAGAGGTGCCCTGCTGTACATGTACTGCTCAACACTACAGGAAGATCAACAAAAAGTGCACAGGAATGCTCAGCACTGTGTAGATGTAGGTATATGTTCTATCTGTTGTGGGCCCTGTACATGTACTGCTCAACACTACAAGAAGATCAACAAAAAGTGCACAGGAATGCTCAGCACTGTGTAGATGTAGGTATATGTTCTATCTGTTGTGGGCCCTCTGAGGAGAGGTGCCCTGCTGTACATATACTGCTCTACACTACAGGATGATCCACAAAAAGTACACAGAAATGCCCAGCACTATGTAGATGTAGGTACTATCTATTGTGGGCTCTCTAAGGAGAGGTGCCCTGCTGTACATGTACTGCTCTACACTACAGGAAGATCAACAAAAAGTACACAGGAATGCTCAGCACTATGTTGATGTAGGTATATGTTCTATCTGTTGTGGGCCCTCTAAGGAGAGGTGCCCTCCTGTACATGTACTGCTCTACACTACAGGACAATCCACAAAACTGTTCACAGGAAAGCTCAGCACTATGTAGATGTAGGTACTATCTATTGTGGGTCCTTTGCAGAAATAATATAGCAAGCACGAGTTACATGTTCTATGTAAAGAATTGGTCTTTTTGGTGGAATTTTTGTTTGTTTTTCTGTGTAACTATTACCCTGTATACATGTATATTCCTTTACATTGTAATCTTCATATTTCTATCTGCAGCAACTGAAGACTGGGGTTGAGTATCTTCAAAAAGTTTTGAGCACAAGGAAACCATTGAATATTGCCCCAACAGAAACTGGAGATATGCAGACTCTTCTGAGAATGGGTAAGAAGTATTTCCTTTTTTTCATTTGATTAAGTTAGGAATTGGAAATTCATAAAGGAATGTGGCAAAGAAAGCATTATATCTTACTTTTATCTATACCAGTATGGAGACTTCATAAAATGTATATTAAATGAATACTACATCGGTAAATTTAAAGGAGATGTCCGAGTAGTGTAGTGGGTAGTCTGCTCGCTTCTCACCAATGCGCCCCGGGTTCGAGCCTCAGCAAGAGGAGTATGCGAGATGGTATGGTGGTCGCCAACTCGGACACGTGGGTTTTTACCCGGGCACTCCGGTTTCCTCCCACAACAAGGACCCCCGCACCCCGACATCTGAGCCAACGAGAGACATTGATATAAGTTACCGAAACTTGTTTGTTAATCGTTGTAAAATAAATAAAGTTTAAACTTTAAATTTAAAGGAGACAACATACCCTTTTTCTCAACTTATTCTGCTTTCCAGAACCTCTTAGCGACATAAATGCCATGAGGTCAAGGTCAAATGTCTTCATATCAAAATGTAGTACATGTACTTGATATAGTGACGGCTTGTATGAAATATGAAAGCCCTGTCCCTTATACTATAAGTAAAACATCGGGGGAAATGTTGATGTGCAAGCCTTGAATCAAAACTTCTGATGAATTCAACATTGCCTTTTATACTACTGAGACACAGTAAAAGAGTATGTTGAGCATGTTTATTAACTTCCCCTGATAGTTTTTAACATTTTTCAGATAAAATGAAGTTTGAATATGCCTGATATACATGTACCGTTCAAATTCCAGAATTAAATGTCTTATCAAGTTGCATTTGCACTAGAACTCCACAGTTACATGTAAGTAAAATCTGCTTTCAGAACTTTTAACCGCCTAGACAGACAAACAGACGGGTGATATGAAAACAGGAAGTGTGTATAAAACAAGGATTTTGGTTTTTATCACACACATCCAACAACCATGAATTTGTCACATGCTGTAGTAGTAGTACAGCACCACAACTCATAATGTAGTATAAAGGAATAATACATGTATTGTAATTTTCAACATCAATAAGTCATAACAAAATCGGATTTCTTGGTATATTCCATTAGTCACACTAGCATGTAATGTTACCCAGATTGTTGAGGAACTGAAGTCTTATTTTTGTTAAGTATTTCGTTCACGGATCTTTCACTCTTATGGAGTTGTCATCATATGAGTTAATACTCTAACTTGACTAACCACTAGGCCACCTTGGTGATCATTGCTGAAATAACTTTCATATTACACTAGGTCAGTGACCTTGAAATGATTAAGCAGGTGGAGACCATAGTGTTGCACAATTTGTAAAATTTGTGTTTTTGGTGGGTTTGTATGTTCCATGAAGAGTAGCTAAATAATCTTTATCTAACAGTTTGTTCCTATTAATGAAATTAAAATAGAATTCCATGCAACAAGGGGAAAAGGCAAAAGTGAACTGTCACTGCACCAAGTACATCTGAAACTGCTCATGACCAAATGTATGATAATTTCCTATCAAATATTTCAGCTTTGATTTCAATACTGAAGTGTTGTTAGCTTGTCGAGATTAAAGACTGCTAAGAGAGCTAATGCTATACCCCCAGCAACATCATTGTTGTTGGGCTGTATCTTCTTAACCAGAAAAAATACAGCTTTCCAAGTTTCAATATTTTACATACAAATTTCTCTTGTATACAGCTTTCATTTAAGGCTATGATTTTTGACTCTGTGACCTTGATCTTGGATTTTGTCCTACCTAGGGTATAGAAAAATTTAACCCCATTGTTTGTATACCCTTAGATAAGCTTTAGAGTGACAACTAAAGTCTTCTTTTTTTCTTTTTTTTGTATATGTGACTCTCTGAATATCTGTATTTGAATTTTTTCAGGTATATTTAGTGATACACATTTACTGGCCATGATGTATGCGGGGGAAATGTGCTACTGGTATTCCCTGATGGAGAAGAAAAACAGATGTGCATCATCAGGGCCTCTAGACGCTAAAACAATAGGTGTACAAATGTTATCTGGCTATCTTAAAGCAATAAAGGAACCTATGTTAGTAGGATGGTCGGGGGAACGAGCAGAGGAACTGCTAAAATATTTCAATACTTGATCATCGGTTGTTCAGTTATTGTTCAGCATCATGGAAGACTAAAGTGAGGACCAATTAGTGGAATCAGATATACATATGTGTGTATGTTTGATTTGATGGTGTACGTATGTGAGGGCTGTTTGTGCAATAATTAAAGCAAGTGGAATGGATGTACAGAAATTGATTGTGATAAAGAATTCATGTTAGAATTCAAGATGAAATAAATCTATCAACATTTTCTTCTTATTTTTGTTTTAATTTATCTGAATTTGAAAAAGTTTGAACTCTGACCCTGATGTCCCTCATAACATGTCATTTACTGTCGTGTTGTGTGGGACCCCCATGGTCTAGTGTTTGCCTTCTGATTGTGAGGTCATGGGTTCAAATCTGAGCCCAGCTGCAGTTCACTGTCTCTGTCTTTTAGATGTGACAGTAAAAACCAAGGTGCTGTGTCACAGGTGTTGGCATACTAAGGAACCCTCCTACTCTATGGCCACAAGTGCCGAGCGTAAGCAAAATTTGTTGCCCTTCACCAGCTTCCAATGTTGTCTTCGTATAGAAAAATTCTCGAGTGGGACATTACACAGCAGTACAACAAACAAATTATGAAATCAAAGACAATCTTTGTAGCAGAAATTGATGTGATCATAATTTGTCTTCAGAAAGACGGACAAGGTGTTTCCATGAGTAATCCCCTTATGAACTTTATTGCAGGTGCCCTGTATAATACTAGCTATGTAAAATAAAATGCAGAAGTACCAAGGGATGTTGGAAAATCCAAGTCATAATAAACATGAGGTAAGGAAAAAATAACGGTCTCTTCGTGGGAAAAACAGAGGCTTATCCTTAATGGGATGGGACCAGGTGTCGGGAAGGAGTTTGTCCCTTTTCGGTATGCCACACTCATCTCAAATGTTCCATGGAAACCCTACAAATTTGGTTAAATGTTGATTTGAGTTGAAAATGCCATGTGCTCTTGATCTGATTAGCAAAGGATAGTCTATACAAATGGTTGTACTTAAGAATATTGACCAACATCCTTGAAAGAGGGATCGATGTACCTGTTAGTGAAATTGAATCACTATGCTACTTTTTTTCTTTCCTGTTGAAAGGAGAGACTAAAAATTCTGCTTTTTACAAATAGAGAAAGATGTCAGCCATGAGAGGGGCACAATTAGTACCCATTGGAATGCTGAGAATCCGTTCAAAAACTTTTCTTGAGGAAAACATGAAAATTTTCATGATCAGAAACTCGAGTATCTTGATGATGTAAAGGATCAAGTGACTTAATGTTAGTAATTTGGCGAGATTTCAAATAGTCCAGCAGCTCTACAATTCTTTAGGACCCTCATCTTATTAACTGCTTCTTGAATAGGTAGATGCGAAGTGTTTCTGAAGTCCTTGCTTAATATTTGTAAGCAATTGGTGAGCAGAATCGAGCACCTTGATGACCCTGCAATTAGTCAGTGGGTATGAGGGAGTTTTGTGCATACTAGGAATCCAATAAATGTATGGCAATTCAAGGTCTGTGTCACTTGTCTTTCCTCTTTGTTCCATTAACGAAGAGTACTGACATATGGTTATAAAGTACATGTATTTCAAAGATGGACAAATCTGTGAGGTTATATATACATGTAGGGTTTCCAGATAGTGAATGGAGTCCAAGTTCCTCTATCAAAGTGCTGAAGTAAGATCTTCGGCAGACAAAATATACATAAAGTTAGGCCTATTAAGATGATTTTTTTTTTACAGGGACAAAGGCAAAACGTAGGATTTTTGTGTATATTATGTCAATGATATTTATAGTTTAACAAGTTATAAACTGCAGTGTAGTATCTCCCCTTTAATTCTTGTCATACAAAAATTATGGCCCTACATATCTAATATTTTGGCATTGTCTTTTGTCATAATAAATCTCATAAGCGAAAATTTAGAGAGGGGGGTTCAAGGGGATCCCCTCCCTGGAATTGACAAAATTTATACCACCATTGGTCAGTTATACTTAGATTCTCTTTTAAAAAGGACTGGGTTTTATTGTACTACAAGTTGGACCCCCTGTAAAAGTTGGAACACCCCCCCTGAAAAAAAAATCTGGATCCGTGCATGAATCTATTACACAAATGTTATTTATTGATAGTATTTCTTGCTCAAATGAAGTACATTGATGCTGGACATTGACGTGACAAATGTTGGAAAATACATAGGTCACATGTATCTTATTAATGCGGGCACGGAGTACGCCTTTTGTCGTTAACACTCGGCTGTGAAGAAATCTCCATAAGAAATAATGGATTCGAATTATGAAGATTTTAGATGCGTTGGTAATTCCATTGAAAAAGAACGATTTAAGGAAGAGGAGAAGGAAACATTTACTTCACAAGAACAGGTTAATGTATTTAGTTTTCTTTGGCAGATTACCAGCTGTATTTATTATACAGCTCACCTAGCGCTTGCATAAGATTACCACGAGGAGTTGGCCACATTAAAAAAGAAAAAAATAGACAACAACCTGTTGTTTTGAGTGTTACAGTGTTACATCCTAAAGGCATAGCGTTTTGACATTCTATCTACCTGGTTTTGTACTGTTTTTCGAGTATTACTACAGAATTAAATCACATGACTTAAATTGCATCTAGCCTAAAAAAAAAAAGACTGTAATCCCCAAAGGGCCAACAGAGATTAAATCATTCATACTCATAGGCTGTATTGCAGCATACTGCATAGGCAAAATAATGATGATAGGCCTAAAAAAAACAACAACAACAAACTAAAGTGTACCCCAGAAATCAATAACATTATTATTATATTGCATGTCACTAAAGGCACAATCAGATGGATTTGTTTGAATAATTTGTTGTGGCCCTAGCCGGGGATCGAACCCCGACCCCAAGACTAAGAGACCAGCATTCAACCATTGAGCCAAAAGGCTGGGCGCTAGGCTCAAGGGCCTAACACTGCCTAGATTTACCACGACCTATATTTTGCCGTGTCCCAATCTTACCAATTGCAGCTATGTATTAATTGCTGTTTTTACTACTGGCGGATAACCTAACTTTCAATATTGGTTTGTAAATCTACTTGATGCACCAAAAACTTTACTCTATTTGAAAATTGTTGTTGTAATACTTGTAATGTCAGAAGTGATGTTCAAATGGAGTAATTTGCACAGAAACGATCAAGATTTTCAGTGAATGCTGACATATTTGCTCATCCAATGCCCTGCTTGCTTCACCATGATGCTGTAAATATATCACAAATGCCTGTGATCAGTTTCAACATTATGTTTATCTTTATTGTAGAAAGCAGTAGAAGATTCAATTTCCAGATACTACATATACTTCAGAAACAGATGTAAAGTGGAAAAAGAGTAAGTAAAGCAGATGTCTAGCTCAGAATTATCTACATGTAATATGAGTTCACATTAGAAGTAGGGGTAGGGTGAGGGACTACAGAAAAGTAAATAAATCTTAACTGCAGGTGGCAACAGTAGAGAGTTGTCGATGCTTTAAGTATACATAATCAATTTCTCTTGGGCTGTAGTCCTGCTTTTGTGTCATGGTCAGTTACACCAGATACACAGAGACAGGAATATGCAGTGTCATCCCCTACTTTTGTGAAAACCGGGATACATCGGATCTCTTCTTCCATTTGTCTGCCTGTCCATCCATCTGTCCCTCAGTCAGTCACAAACATTTTATATTTGGCTATATCTTTTGCATTATGAGTGAAAGGGCTTTTCAGGTCTTTTTCTGTAGTTCACAGGAGACCGAAATTCGGCCCCATTCCCAATGCGAAATACATGTGTATTTTTTTCCCAGTTTGACTGAAAAACTTCCCAATTACTCGAACTGATAACTTTGTATGGTATTAACCCTTTCAACACCACAGACTGATACAGACTGGTCCAGACAATGAAATAGAGCATACCATTCTGATACTTGGGGTTGAAAGGGTTAAAGTGATACAGCACATAAATACATTTAAAAAGAGCCTCCATACAGCATTGTATTGTAAATACATCATGTGGCATGTTAAATATTTTTCCCAATTTAGAAACAATTAGCAGTAAAATTCTCAGTTGTGTTGCCAATGGCATTTTCCCAAAATTGAAAGAAAAAGGCCTGGCTTTGATATTTCACATATAAATTCCTTGTGATCAGAGATCTCATTTGATGGCATGACCTTATAACCTTGACCTTGGACCACAGTTCTGTGAATTTTCATGTTTGATTCTTTGTTAGGCACAATGAATCATATCATTGTTTTCTGATTTTAAATACTGAAATATTCAAAGCAATATCTAATTTTTCTTTGATTGATTTTCCATGTTATATTTTCTAAAAACTTGTAGATTAAAAGAATCTTATTTGGATGTGATGAGTGGAAAGGGAAATCTCAACCCGAGTGATAAGATTGGGATTGGACTTTCAAATTCTTACCATGAGAGTTTAGATTTCCTTTTCCTCTCAACATATGCATGTTTGATATTTTTTCTCCCACACTTCCAAGACAAGAATATATATACACATGGACTTTGATATAACGTTCAGCCATAAGATTCCTATATGTGACATCATAGCGTGTGCCAGCTGTCTTTTCCTCGGGAAAGACAGAGTTATCTGTTCATGGGTAAACATTGTCTTTCATAGCCAAGTCTGGGAGAAAATTGTATTTTATCCAGATGTCTGTTACAACACTATTAGCAACAACTTCAATGATCCTAAACAATATACATGAATACAATGTATTTTCATACAGGTACATATTATATAAGAATGAAACACTGTGGATTTCATGCTAAGAAGTCTTGTTTTGTGACAAAGCATGCAAGTACATGCACATATAGTCGAGCCTCTTTAATCCGGATGCAAATACAGTCGAGACTGTCTTATGTGACTTCACAAGGGACTAATAAATGATGGTCACGTGAGACAGGGAGTCACTTAATACAGACCAATTATATAGTAGAACGTTATGGACGGCCGACTTGAGAATGGACACATAAAACGAGGAGTCACTTAATACAGGGAGTCACTTAGACAGTCTCGACTGTAATCCAGATGCCTCAGCTTCTGACCGAAATTTCTTGGGAACAAACTTTTCAATTTTCATTTGCCATTATGTTAAGTTTCAGTAATCTGGATGCTTCATTTGTCCAAAACATATTTTGGGGAACAAAAGTATTCTGATTACTGTGGCTCCACTGTATACATATTCAGAAGACTATGTTTTGTCTTTTTATTGTTGCAGTAATCCTAGTCTACTGAAGCTTAACACTGATTTGCATTATGAATACCTGAGGAAAGGTCTGCATAACTTGTCTGGATCATATGAGGTAAATACAGTGGAAACTTGAATACTCGAATGTCATTCTCTCGAAGTTCTCGATCTCTCAAAGTAAAGCTACAGTCCCAATTGTTTTTCTTAATAAATTAACAAAATTATCTCTCGGTCTTTCGAATGTTGACGTCGAAATTTTCGATCTCTCGGATAAATCTCACAGTCCAAAGCTTAAAATACCTGTGAAATATCATCAATCTCTTTTAAAATTCCATTTTAATGACATTTTGATTACCGGCTGTTTATTTAGCAATCAAGACAATGGCATTGTTAAATTATTTAAGAATATTTACCAAATGGATGCCTAATAAGAATAGTGTATGGAAAAGGGAGTGAAAAAAAAGGGTTTGTGTCGGCGGAATAGCGTTCAGCTTGATATCGCATATCGTATTTTTGAAAACTCAAAGTCTCGATAACTTGAAGTTTATCAGCGGTCCTGATCACTTTGAGTTTTCGAGATTCAACTGTATTGTTGTTTACAGCAGAGATTGAAAAACAAGGTCCCATCTCAAAATTAATGTTAAGGAACTGAGCCCCATTATCTAGGTACATGCACCTTTCATTTGCTATAAGATTGTTACAGTTCATTGTTATAATTCTCTTTGTTTCTTCTGTCTTAATGATACATATCTTTGCATACTATCTGGTTTCCCAATTTCAGCTTAACACTGCTTATTTGATGCTGTTCTATTTTACGTGAATTCTATATTATGCTGTAACTTTATTCTCTATTTAGGTTCTGGATGCCAGTCGACCCTGGTTATGTTATTGGATCCTCCATGCTTTGGAGTTGCTGGACAAACACGTGGCAGATGACATCTCATCAAAGTCAGTATCTCACCCCTCACCAATCTGTAACACTTAGCCCTGGTACAACTCCCATAATTCCATGTTGCTGTCATATTCAGAAATTCAGACAATGAGCATTGCTACTATGCATATATGGTGATAACAATGCAGTATGTTGAAATATACTGATGGGGCACTATTTCTGTCCTCCTAATATTTGCATAACCTTGGTCACATATCTGTCATGACTTTGATTGCTGAATACTGGGTTATTTTTACCCCGTGTTATTTTTGCCCCAATGAACTTGAAAATAGTTTTGCCCCATATTAAATTTGCGAAGCCTCCTCATAATTCTATTTAAGAAAAATATCTTTTATGAATTCACCCAGTTTTGAGTTCACCCACTGACAATGAGGGCAAAAGGGGCAAAAATAAATCGGGAGTGAAAATTTCCCTGTATACAGTATCTATCCTATCCTGGGAATATCACAGTAAAGACCGAGGTCCCATGTTGAACATGAGTGAAGGGTGACAAATTTTGCCTATGCTCTGCACTTATGGCCAAAGAGCACGAAGGGTTTTATAACATGATGACACCTACTGTGACACTGGACTATGTTTTTTACTGTCTCATCCAAAGAACAACAGTCACTTTGTTGTTTAATCTTCGATGTTAAATAACATGCATATCAATTCCAGTCATCTAGGTTTTCACATCGAAAAATGAAGAGGTTTGAAAAAAATATGAATATATTTAAATGCAGCCATCTGTATTAATAAACAACAAATTCAGTCCTGTTCTTATTTACCATTCTAATTTATAAGAAAACAATTCTACATGCATTTCATTGATTGATATTAAGAATACTCCCAAGACAAAAGCAAAATACAGATTAACCTTTAGGGTTTGAAAAGTGGGGATTCTGTTACACTTTGGCCAAAAGATTATCTGGAGTACTGGTTACAAAGGAGCAAATTTTCTATTATTATTTTCAGATGTAGACAAATATAATTCAAATCATCTATTTGTGATTTTATTTTTTGTCATTTTTTTTTTACAGTGTCGCTCAATTCTTAAATAGATGCCAATGTCCAAATGGTGGTTTTGGAGGTAAATATATTTAATACATTTAAGTAACAATTTTGTTCATAGGTTTATCATACGTATCATAAAAAACACAATCCTTAATTGAGAAATGCTGTCCATATTTTTCTCATTCTTTTCATAATAAGGGATTATCACATTTGCACTGAGAAGGAGTGAGTCTTAATCTCTGAACATGTCTGAAACCCCTCTGAAAATGCACTAATCTCATTTGCTCTTAGATTGTTTGAGTTTCCTTTGCTCAAAATGTGTTAATCTCTTCTACTCTTTGAGATTGTGCAAATCTCCTCAGTTTTGCAAAAGTGCCAGTCATATCCATTTTGAGATTAAATCACATCTCCTTTGAAAATGCTCAGGACATTCTCCTTGTGGATGTATATCGCTTGCTCTCTTTTATAAATGATTAACCATACTAATTCACAAATATTAATTATCCCCTGTTACAGGTGGACCAGGTCAGGATGCACACCTGGCGCCGACATATGCGGCAGTAAATGCTCTGTGTGTACTGGGAACAGAGGAGGCTTATAAAATCATAAATAGGTAGGTAATGGTGCAAAGATGCACCTGCAAGCAATAACTATATATGCAAATAAGAATCTACAATTTTCAGACGCCGGTGATCTGTTTATGCAGAATGGAATTTGAAAATGGCTAAGTTATATATCCATTTGAAAATATATTTCCATCGTTTATATCTCGTATTCGACAAAATTCTACAAAATGAGCCCAAGTGTATCTTTGAGATAGCATTAAGTTCTGTATTTATAGTACTAGTGGCATCTAGATGTTATCAATTTAATGACGTCTGTGTCAAACTATTATTTGAGGAATCACAGATATCAGAAATTAATGTTTAGTAGTATTTATACACACTGTAAAGACTCAACTGGTAACGAAAACAATAACCCCCAACCCTGAATGAAATATATCAAGGTCAGAATGTTGTATGTTGCCTGATCATTTGTACTTAGCATTAGGCGATAGGGGGCTTTATTTGTCTTTTGTTATACTCAAGCTTTTGATTCAGATTGAGTGTTACTTTGTATCCAAGTATTAAACTTTTCTTGACCATGATGGTTCTGTGTATTACTTATTAAACCAAATAACAAGCCCTCATTTTTCCACATGCATCTCAGACAGAACTTCTTTTAAATGCACTTATTTCACTGCTTTACTGTATTTGCCTCATTAATCATTACACTTTGTTACTCAGGGAGAAGTTACTATCATTTCTAATGAGAATGAGGACACCAGAGGGAGCCTTTAAGATGCACCAAGGCGGAGAAGTTGATATAAGGTGAGCTGTGATGTACAGATGTGATATCAGAGAAAAAAAATATACAGAGGAACCTGCCTTTGTAAACCACTTATAGAGAATAAATCTATCAAATGAATATGATACCTCAATTTTATGGCAGCAGGGTTCTCTACTGCAAGGCTCAACTATGATAGCAAACCATGAAGATAACTACATGTAGATTTTTATTCAAAGAATTATGCTAATATTCATGGCAAGGTCATAACCAATTACGGTGAACCTGTCTTGAGACAGCACCTGCTAGATAAGGCCACATATCTATGGCTTTAGTGTCAATATGCTAAAGAATGCTAAGTGTTCACTGGCCTGAAGTGAAAATCATAGGCCAATATTTGAATCTCTATACTAGCATTCAGTGAGTTATCCATGTCAGTAAAAGATTCCGAAGTGGACCGGTAAAGAACAAGGATACAATATCCAAGATTAATTACCAACAAAATTAAGCAGCCATCTTTTTTGTTTCAGGGGTGCTTACTGTGCGGCTAGCGTGGCTCGGTTAACAAACATCATAACACCTGAGTTATTTGATGGTACTCCTGAGTGGATCACATGGTAAAGTTTGAGATTATTTGAGGCTTTTCCATTGTTAATTAAACAAATTAGTGGCAAAGGAATACTTCAAAGAAAGGCAAAAGAAGAATGCATACTACATGCCAGTCAAGTTTCTATAATTCCCCCCCTCAACAATTACACTCACAACTACACACATTCCTTCTGGTGCTTTCGGTATCAGAACAAGAGACAAAATGAAATATCCATAATTAAGATACAATTGGATGTGAGACAAAGTGTTAACCTATAACCAAGTTTATGTAGAACATTTGGAAATACAATTTATAGCGCAAAATAAAACACCTCCACCTCAAATATTGATGTTCCCTAATGAGCAATGTTTGACACGCTTTCAAATTATTAACCATCATTTTTAGAAACAGTCAAAACTGCCATAGCGGCTACCTTACTTCAACTGCCACCTTTATTTAATGGTCAGTCTGTCTGATGAATACTGTATCAGCATACAGAAATCTCTAAATAGAGCTTTTATTGGTACTTCTGTACAAGGGTCTACTGTGGAGAATCGTTTATTTCAGCTGACCAGAGGTTTGATTGTGTTTATGATTCTATAATGTAATTCGACAAGTCTACATGTATTGATCTTAAGATTAATAATTATTCTAGACAAACCTACAAATTCTGTATTTCAGTTGTCAGACATATGAGGGAGGGTTTGGTGGATGTCCAGGTATGGAGGCCCATGGGGGATATTCCTTCTGTGGAATAGCAGCTTTAGCTATTCTAGGACATTCAAAGTTGTGTAATGTAGATATGTTACTGGTAAGTGTTAGTGTAAAAAAAAAAAGAAGAATTTCTGAAGTCTTAGGATTTCTCAACTTCAGCAACACAACCAGTCAGCGTATTATCTGGAGTTGAGTTAATTCTGTAATCTCAGAAGTAAATTCTCACATTTTATTATTTCAAGCCTTGATTGTTATCAATATTACCCATCTATTTGTATCTCATATAATCTTAACTCTTGAATATTTAAAGAGAAATGTTTCATATGTAGACAGTTTTATTTTAATTCCAAGATAATTTCGTTAGCTATATACTATTTTATCCTTTTACCATAACAACAACTTTTCGGTTCTGTATGAACTACATTTACTTAGTTTAGCAATTTTGATATTTCCACAGCCATTTGTATAAGTTGTCAAGTTGAATCTACAATATAAGGAAAGTCTTGTTGAATAACTTTTCTGGTAAAATTTGACCTTTAAACATTTTTCACATCTTATCAGATCAAATCTATAATACGATAATTTTCATGTACAGAGATGGACAGCATTCCGGCAGATGAGGTATGAGGGGGGATTCCAGGGGAGGACCAATAAGCTAGTCGATGGCTGTTACTCCTTTTGGCAGGGAGGTGCCTTCCCGATCATACACATGGTATTGTCACAAGGTAGGATTGTAGTAGTAGTTTGTCACAGATTGTATTTTCTCTCTTGTATCACAGGTTTTGTCTTGAGATCCACAGAGGTTTGTCCCTAAAAATTAAATTGAAAAGATCAATCAACATATCATTTCACTGAATTTTGTTTCTCAAGTCGACGGCCACATAAGAGAGTGGTTGCTCAAGAAAGGCAGTCACTTAAGACAGTGGTCTCTCAAGACAGGTGGTCACTTAAGACAGTGGTCTGTAATGACAGGTGGTCACTTAAGACAGTGGTCTCTCATGACAGGTGGTCACTTAAGACAGTGGTCTCTCATGACAGGAGTTCACTTAAGACAGTGGTCTCAAGAAAGGTGGTCACTTAAGAGAGTGGCCTCTCAACACAGGTGGTGGCTTAAGACAGTGGTCTCTCAAGAAAGGCAGCCACTTAAGACAGCAGTCTCTCAAGACGGTTGCTTAAGACAGTCGTCTCTCATGACAGGTGGTGTCTTAAAATAGTGGAATCATGACAGGTGGTCACTTAAGACAGTGGTCTCTCATGAATGTTGGTCACTTAAGACAGTGGTCTCTCATGACAGATGGTCACTTAAGATAGTGGTCTCATGAAAGGTGGTCACTTAAGGCATTTGTCTCTCATGAAAGGTGGTCACTTAAGACAGTAGTGTTTCACAACAGGGGGTCACTTAAGACAGTGGTCTCTCATGACAGGTGGTCACTTAAGACTGGTCTCTCACAACAGGTGGCCACTTAAGACAGTGGTCTCTCACAGCAGGTGGTCACTTAAGACAGTGGTATCTCATGAAAGGTGGTCACTTAAGACAGTGGTGTGTCACAACAGGTGGTCACTTAAGACAGTGGTCTCAGGAAAGGTGGTCACTTAAGACAGTGGTCTCAAGAAAGGCGGTCACTTAAGAGAGTGGCCCCTCAACACAGGTGTTGGCTTAAGACTGGTCTCTCAAGAAAGACAGCCACTTAAGACAGCAGTCTCTCACAACAGGGGGTCACTTAAGACTGGTCTCTCATGACAGGCGGTCACTTAAGACGATGGTCTCTCATGAAAGGTGGTCACTTAAGACAGTGGTCTCTCACAACAGGTGTTCACTTAAGACTGGTTTCTCACGACAGGTGGTCACTTAAGACAGTGGTCTCTCATGAAAGGTGGTCACTGAAGACAGTGGTGTGTCACAACAGGTGGTCACTTAAGACAGTGGTCTCATGAAAGGTGGTCACTTAAGACAGTGGTCTCTCATGAAAGGTGGTCACTGAAGACAGTGAGACAGCATCCAGCATACATTGATGTGCTATAAAGTCATGTATAGTCATCATCTCTAAGATTTTTAGAAGTTTGGAAAGAAATTCTGATTGGGATTGGAATATATGGTAAGTTGTGCAATATTTTGAGAGAATCTTCAATATTTCCAAATTTTTTTTAATAGAGAAGAATTAGTCAGAAGACAACATAGCTTGTTGAAGGTTATAAAAATGAGGGATAATACTTTCCTAAACATAGGTTAAAGTCCAAGGTGACCAGGTCAAAAGGTCAAGTGACCCCTCATAAAAGCCTAAATTATGAGGAATCTTTATGTGAAATATCACAACCCTACATCATCTGCTTCAAAAAATATGGCCCAGTTTTGTCTATGAAAGCTATTGACAATGGTGATGATGCAATGGGTATGGAATAAGCTCTGTGGAAAACTTCCTGTCGAGCTATAATAGGTGCCATGTATCTAAAATAAATACAGTGGAGTTGGTCTATAACATTGTCAAAGGGGATTGACTTTTAGCTTCGTTAAAGGCATCCTTCATTTAAAGCATCAGAATTTACTACATAAATAGAAAAAAAGTCATTCATTTCAGAGATTTTTTCCTCTAAGTTACAGCACTGAATTCGCTTTAAGCAAACTGGTTATAGACTGACTCTACTGTACATGTATTTAAGTTTCAAAAGAATTTGAAAAAAAAGTTCATGAATTTTTAATACTTGATTTAAAACTTTATCTTTGTCAGATCATAATTTGAATTTGAGTGCAGAGAAATGGATGTTTAACACCCAAGCTTTACAAGAGTATGTCATTTTGTGCTGCCAGTGTCCCGGTGGTGGACTTATAGACAAACCAACTAAGTAAGTCAAATCCCGAGATTTAATTAGGTTCTATAAGAGATAATTAGACACAATTTGAAATACAGTTGAATCTCAAAAACTCCAAGTGCTCGGGACTGCTGATAAGCTTCGAGTTTTTGAGACTTCGAGTTTTCATAAATACCATATCTCTCAAGCTGAACGCTATTCCGCTGACACAAACCCTCTTATTCACTCCCTTCTCTGTACACTATTCTTATTACGCATCCATTTGGTAAATATTCTTAAATAATTTAACAATGTTGTTGTCTTGATTGCTAAATAAACAGCCGGTAATCAAAATGTCTGCCAAAAATTGGCATTTCAAAAGAGTGAGATAACATTTCACAGGTATTTTTAGCTTTGGACTGTGAGATTTATTCGAGAGATCGAAAATTTCGACGCCAACATTCAAAAGCCCTAGAGTTAATTTCATT
>JACSZP010039330.1:0-17613 GCA_016161895.1 Pinna nobilis | reverse complement strand
GAGTCTTTAGGGCAAGGTCTAAAAAGTTTGCGAACGAAAAAAATTTCCGCCAGAAAACGGCCCCACTAGTTTTACTTTATATGTAGCATCTCTAGGGAGAGGTCTATAAAGTTTTCAAACTAAGGGACGCAAAAAATGGTCTCAGTTGCTTTGTATTGGGGTACAAACTGTGATGGGCTCTCTCAGGTGACCGTTAAGGCCCTTTGGGCCTCTTGTATATTAATATGTCACATGCGCTTAGATTTGGGGGTTTTAACTTTATTCTATGCTATCATACAGGTCTCGCTCCAAACCACAGTGTGGCCATTGTATTATCCACAAACAAAATTTAACCAAAAATGTCTACATTAAATAAAATCGCAATTATTACTTGCAATTTTATTTCCCATAGGTCTACTGATGTGGATCTCGTCGGTTGAATAGTTTTGGATATACACTGTATATAGACATGTACATATGTATGCATGTATATGTATATAGTTTTATTACAACTGTACAACTTTTGTTTCAACAAAGTCTCATGACAAACATTTATTTGTACATTTCTGAAAATTTTAACACATTTCAATTTCATGATGATACACATATGTAAGCTTTATAGTTTTAGACAGGCTCTGTATTATACTAATTGTTTGCCATTCTAATTATCTTTTGCTTGTAGTCTGTCATGTGTCCTCACACACGACTCCTGTTCTCCCTATTTCTCAGAAAGTACTGTTGGCATCTTTATATGTTGGTCCCCCATGGTTCCTAGATTTGCATGTCATGTTTAGGGACTTATAAAAAATAAAATAGGGTTTAAAGATGGAATGGGTATTCAAGGGATACTTAGGCATTGAAAATTGTTGAAAGTCTGTGTTCAAAATTATGATTAATCTTGCATGCTCTACTGTAGTCCAATAGGAGGAAGGTGTTGAAAGTAAAGTATCTTTACTATTTTGCAAATATACTAAATATGTCTTTCTGATTAACTCATGGCATGTGGGTTCCCCTGTAGATAGGCTTCAATAGCATCAATTTTCTTTGAGTTATTCCCCTTTGTCTGCCATCTTTGAGGTCCATGAAGAATACTTTATGCATAAACCAACCAAATTACCGATACTATTTCTGCTTACTGGGGTTATTCCCCGAATATTTACTATGCTGACACAATTCATTAAACCTCATCACTTACATTCATACATTCATTGGGTCGAAAATAAGACACTTTGTCATACAAATCCTTCAAATTTGGCTTATAAATGAACAAAAACTCCAACATGGCCGACAAAGGGAAGTAACTCCAAAAAACTGATGCCAATGCAACCAATCTATACCGATAGTTTTGCATGTACACCTGAACCTGTCTTAAGAGACCAACCAAGGGAAAGAGAAAAAAGGGTCACATATGACAGGTGGTCTCTTAATTCAGGTGATTTATATAGGAAAATGCCGTTCTGGGAACTACACATTAAGGTAACATAAGGTTTTCCGTTAATTTTAGTGGGTTCTAAGCCAGTTTAGACTGTAATTTTTGTTTAACTGGTGAAAAATGATTGGGACTAGTAAAGGGAAAAAATATACATGTATAATGAAACTGAAAATTCTTATTTGGTTGGTTACATTGTTATTTAACGTCCCACACAAGAATGTTTCACTTATATGGAGATGTCCTTGTGTGCGATTCAAGGGCGACAAATTTGACCTATGCTCAGCACTTGTGGCTGTAGAGCAGGGGGATACCAACAACTACTCATCCAAAGGAATGTGACAGGCAACCACAGCATGGCATGAATTTGAACCCATGGCCTTACAGTCAGAAGGCAAACACGATAACTACTAGGCCACAGTGGTCTCCGCTTTCTTGTCTTCCAAAAGTGAAGTTTATTATCTTAGAAGATAACGGAGAAGTTTTCACAAACCATTAATGGTTGTTTTTTTTATCTCTACCTTTAATTGCTAAATTTTGAGACATTTCAAGTCAAAGTCTGTTATCACAAAAGGGTTGCATTGGAGGTTTTCTTTTCGAACTTTGCACAAATGGTACCATTTTTTTTACATAAAGTATCCCCGAGGGAGATAATGAAAGCCAGCAAGAGCGAAATCCAGATTTTGAAAGTTGAAGTAATTTAATAATATCGATGTTAGATTATTGATCTGAGACATGTAAGAGAAAAGAACAATCACCCATACTTACAAGTTACAGACAATGAATACCAGTGACCTGAAAACTGTCTTCTCCCAGAGAAAGACAGCTCACACACGTCTAACAACGCACGCGTGCTATGACTTGACATTTGACCTGTTGTAAAGAATGTAACAGTAGAAGAAAAAACAAATATGACTGTTTGTTATGGTCAGGTAAATCTGTAAACTCTCGGGAAGGAATATGACGATCCCGATCTCGGCAAAACCTCGGTCTGGATAGTCATATTTTCCCTATGGTTTTAGGATTTGCCTGTCCACAACAAATACTCATTAAGACTCTATTAATCCGTTGTGGGAGCTGATGAAGACGATCTGTTCATCGAGATGCTCACATTAACTGTTCATCATATCATCACATCATGTTTTAGTGTAGTTTTAATTGCTCAAAAATAAAAATAAAAATGCTAAAATAATTTTGTCTTGGTGTTTCTGTGTCCTTAAGTACCTTCACAATCAAATTCTCACAAGCATGGCTCGAGATTGGACTACTGTTGTTGAACGTTAACGTTGCTAAAACGGTTGAAGTCATCACTATGGAATTTTCATGCCGTGTACGGGTATCTTGCTAAACAACACATAGTTTCACAGTAATGGTTATTAAATGGTATTCTGCAGCATGTTCTTACATAGTGACTTACTCTCTTAACTATATCTTATGACCTCTGAAGAGTTTGACTTTGTACCGAACTTACATTTCCATGGAAAATTTGCGATGTATGCAGGATGATTATAGGGACAATCGATTCCTTCTTGTTTGGAATCCGTATACCTGTTCTTCTTTGTGTCTTTATTAATTGTTTTTCATCTTTTTTCGAATATCCTGATTGAAATAGTCTCACAAATATATACAAAACTTTAGTAAATCTCCTCAAGTTTTTATCCCCACTTTCAATATCCTGTTTGACTCGACCAAAACAGACACGCGAGATGGTATACCGTTCGCCATAGTAAACATTAACTATTTATAAATAGAAAGAACGGCTACAAAATAGTATCAATAGGATGAAAAGCATAAGGCAAGTATTATAGTCTGTAAATTAAAAAAGTTCCAAAATTCTTTTTAACTCGTCCCAGAGCCCTTAAGAAGAATTGAGATCTTAGGTCACCTGGACCAAAACTGATGTAAACATGTGTTGATTCTCTTCTGTTTGTCGTCATCGACTTAACATTTTTGACGTCTTTTCAACAACTACTTGTCCGATTTAAACCAAACTTTGTAGAAAGTAGCCTCTGATACAGCTGCAGTGAATCCTTAACGGATTCTAGAATTTATTCAAAGTTCATAACAAGATATATAGTCGATCTCTTGAAGTTATCAAAAATGTCCAACTCCAGTTGTCCAGACCTGGTAAATCCTAGATTACTGACAGAGGAGACTGAATTTCTACCTGTCCCACTCTCCATACTCTAATAAATTCTTCGACCTTGATATACTTTCTTCCCAATGGAAACATCTAATATCAATCAGCATCAACAAAAGGTAATTAAACTAAAATCCCTTCTCATTGACCTATATTATTATTAAGTTTTCGAATTCCATTCGATACTGCTTTAAGATCTTCAGCCTTACACCAAATTGTGTTTCAGGTTAGCAATGACACCTTCTTTGCTTTCCCTTGCACGATAATGAAATTAGTGAAGAGAGATCTTTGAAAAATTGAAATATTCACAAATATGTCATATAAAGTAAAAGGTTTATGTAAACCTACTTTTTAGTATCGTGTAGGGTACCTCTGTACTCTATACCTCCTCGTACTGTTCGATTGCTTTAGTGTCGCCATACAAAATACAGACCCCGGTACCGTTTATTGGTGGCAATATAATTATGATATTAGTAGGTAAACAGTCATCACACGTGGTCAAGGCATATCTACTTGGACCACAACTTAAAAAAGCAAAGAGTGTAAACTTTGCGCAAACTTGTACTAAGGTGAAGCAGGTCGCTATTTTTATATGCTTTGCATACATTGATTTTTGACTATACAGTTCAGACAGTATGTAGGTGGAATTATTTTTAGATACATGGGAAATTTTATTGGAGAGCGTGTATTTCGTGTACTTTATAAATAGATCTTTATTGTGATTATTTATAGTCTAAGACAGCTTTATCATTTTATTACCTCCCATGCGCATGTGCAAGCGCGTAACCAGATTTACGAGTTTAACTGAACATAACCTTCTTATCTTACATTTTTTTATCTGTTTTGCAGACTGCGTTTTAATAAATGAGTTTTGAAATTGTGCATGGCACATAGTGGTGCCTTATTAATCACGTTTATAGTTTTGTTACCAAGCAAAGTATCCGGTAAAATGAAGCACCCTGTTTTCAAAAACGTATCTAAAGGCTAATATAATTATAAAAGTTTGGTGTTTTTTTTTTGTCCAGAGTGCAGAGAGCCCGAATTATTGACCTGCGGATTAAACAGACTCGACTATGTGCATACGTCGGCATTTAGTGGTATGGTATAGTGAAATACATGTACATCGTTTGATTTTATTCCAACAGGCTTTGGTTCCTGCTGGCGTGTTTCACATAACCATGCTTTACTGTCTACCACCTATGTAGCTGAAGTTTTTATTTGGTTGGTCAGTTGTATTGTTGTTTAACGTCCCACATAAGACTATCTCAAGTATTTTTGTGCGTCATATTTTGATGATAATGAACGGCTACACTTTGCTCTGAGGCCTCTATGATAATTGTTGACATCTGCAGTGACACACACTCTCTCTCTCTCTCTCTCTCTCTCTCTCTCTCTCTCTCTGTATTCTGTTATTAATTCCATATTCTGGAATTCAAAGAAGCAACACATATTTTTATTCTGAATTTTATTGATTTACAGCAGCAAGTCCTCTCATGCACACCAGGCAATTTGTTTGGGCAAAATTAAAACGAATGCACTTAAGTTTTAATTTCCCCGCGCATAAATTCAAAAGTTTGTTCGCTGTTTTATCAACAGTTTTTTACAAACTTGTCATACACCCTGATATACATGGGAAAACGAGCAAATAAGCCGCATAAATGAAGGTACGAGTAAAGAAATATAAAAAAAAAATACTCCTTAAATAAAAGAATGTTTAAATTTGCATTACGCATTATCATGGAAAAGAGAACTAAGAAATGAATAGAATGAGATGACATAAGGAAAACACAAACAATGCTTTATCCCTGACCAAGGTATTTTTAGGCTTTCTAAAATTAAGTTGTCGCATATGATATATGTGTGAAAAAAAAAAAGAAAAAAATCAAAGAAAAACTTATCATAAGAAATCCTAATAATGTGTGACAGATTTTACTGGACTGATTAGACATTCACTTCATTCCAGACCAATCGTTACAGGTTTACATTTATACGTCTGTTATCTAAAGAAAAACAAAGTCTAAAGCGCAGTTTATGAGATCCTAAATACCGTTTTGAGTAAAAGTGAAAAAAGGTTAAGCCACAGCCTCTCAATTTTAGAGGCTAATGAATACACTTACCAGATAAATGTTTTACTTTTTTACACACATGTAGTTGATGAATATTCATTTACTTTTCATAAGTATTGTATCGCCATTTCTGTACAGCATTTCAGTACAGTTTCATAGCCGCAATTTGTCCATCAAAAGATACGATACCATTTTCTCAAATGAAAATCAATATTTTAATGTTCAGAAATACTTCTTCATGTATTGAAAAAAACGGATAACAGGAGAGAAACTAAAGGAAATAGTTAAGTAAGAGTACTCTTAGTCACTGAATGATCAGATTACATTTTGTCGGTGTATTTTTGATCTAAAGTTTTTAGATCATTCCTGATACTTTCTATGCTGAGTACATTTGATTTAGTCACTGTACCATCACTCATCAACTTCATGATGTTTTCAATGTCAAATGGCTCGACGGCAGACAAAAATCGGAATACTGGTAGTCCATCCCGATCGACGAGAAACTTCTCGAAATTCCAGGCTACGTCACGAGGTTTGATGGGATACCAGAAACTCCTACGAGGGTAGTATACCGCTGCCTCTGGCAAAGGACAAGTTTCCTGAATAAAAAATATAACGATATGCTTACAAGCTGCAGTTATCATTATTAATACCATCAAATTTAACGCACTATGACTGTCATGGAATAAAAAGTGTACGCATCAAGTTTTATAAAACAATTGTACATTTGACCTCAAAGAAACGCAACAATTCGTTTTGTTGAATGTTTACTTGTACAGTGCGATATTTTGAGCATTACTTTAAGTTTAATGCGACGGAATTGTACTAATGCTTGCAACACAAATGTTGACGTACTGCGGATTTTAAAGTCACATGCAGCAATGAGTTATTAATGCTGATGTTGTTTCATATGTATGTAAGATATCGGAATATTGGTTTGGAATTTTTTATACGAGGGACAGGAAATCAGTCGGGAAACATCTTTCGGCCTGTACCATAATATTTTTGAGAATATTTTCGATTTTACTTACTGGATCAATCATATTTCAGGATTAGCCATAAAATATTTAGACGTGCCAAGTGTCATTTCAAGCCAAGGACTTTAAATCTTATGTCCTCAATCTACTGGCAAACATGCTAAATTATGTTGAGACATACTTGCAATGTTCATTATTTAAATTTTCGAATATAAAATACATAAAGGCAAATCCGTCGGCACAAGACATATAATTATGGGGGAGCACGTGCTTTGGCGGAATATGTATTTCTCAAGTGACCGCCCACATCCGCAAATAGTCCACAGTAAATCTGACAAGTGGTTGTTGAAAACACGTCAAAAATGAGAAAGGCCAGGAGTAGTTGCTCGTCACAATCATCAGAAGTGAACTACAGCAACCAAATGAATTCAGACATTTTTTTTAAACTCCCTCTCGATAACAATTTGGTCAGTGATTGGCATTTACGGCATTTTAGCAGTGAAGGTTCATCAACGTGCCGACACCAATTGTTTTATCCGAAGGACGGAATACCAAGCGCATTCCAACAATTAACTGGACTTTATAATTGAGTGAAGAATTACAATTACATACATTTATTATTCAGTCATTAAAATTTACGATTGTGTCAATTGCAATCCATCCTCGGTTCCCAACGCCACTTGCACATGCGGGTGCCATGTACGCAAATACCACAGGGAACCGAGGGAATATCCTTGTAATTTGTAATATCAACTCAGTTAGCAATTGTAGCATTTGGGATAAGGTCAACTGTTCGTCCAAAAGGGTTATCAACGTCATAAACGGTCTAGACATAACAAAATAAGCTAGATTCTAAAATCCACCTACACACCAATGATAAGCCACACGTGTAAATGATAGTACATGTATACTGGTGACACATAGTTAAGTGGTTGTTACCATTTGGTTAGTGTGAATTCTTTAAAAACCTTTGCGTTTTGTGTAATCAGAAGTCTTGAGGGTTTGTCGTAGATGTGAAGAATAAAAGCTGTTGAATTTTACGTGCAGTTTACAGAATTTCTAAATTAAAAATTGTCAATAAAAGTACGATTGTCACGAATTAGGTCTTGGCAATGATATGAAAGGACACTTTAGATACATTTAATGTTGGTGTAGGACACATTATGTTGACAATCAAAGTCTAGATAGATACCTTAATAAATGTTATAGTTGTTCGCATAGCAAGCATATACATTGTGAACTTACCTTAAGATAAGCATAAACATCAGATTCCCCTTCGCCATTGACTCTGATTTTAGACATCAAATGGAAGTCTGGAGTGTACCCATCACCCGGCCTAACATAGTACAAGCCATTCAGTAATTCCGTCTTATTGTCGGCAGGTTCTTGATAGGCAAATTGATTACATGGAAAGCCGACGATGCTGATGTTCCTGGACTCCGACATGGTTCTATTAAGTAGTGCATTCATTTGTAAATACTGGTATGTGAAACCTGAATAAAAGAAGAACAGATTGGTTGTTGGTTGTATTATTGTCCCATGCAAGAATCTTTCACTGATATGGAGACGTCACCGTGTGTCGGTGAAAGGCGAGAAATTTTGCCTACGTTTGGCAATTATGGTCGTAGAGTAGGGAGGGATTTTTTTGAGCCAATACCTACTGTGACACGGTACCTCTGTTCATACTGTCTCATCCCGAATGGCAGGGACGGTCGACCGTACCGTGGCTTGGGCTCGAACCCTTGACCCTTCGGTTCAAAGGTGGTGGTTGTGGTGGCGGTGAAAATGACGATGACGATAATAATCATCAGCATAAAAATGATAATCATAATGGCATAATTATGATTATCATGATAATGATTTTGGTAAGCGCCATCGTGGCGGTCGCTTCATACATTACTATTGTCATGGTGGCGGTAATGTGAGTTCAATATGGTGAGGAGTTACGCATGGAGAAAGGAGGAAATTCGGATTTGGTTAAACTGCGTAAAATGAAGTTTGGCAGCGTTAGAATTTTTATGTGTGAAATAAAGACTCGAGTTTTCCAAACACCAATGTCACGACAAATACGAAATATGTCAAGAGAATATAAGAGAATGTATTAAATGTATCTTTTACTGGTGTGTTACCTGGTAAATATAGAAATTGTTTTTCCTTTTCTGAATTCAATGAGTTTTGCTGCTAGGTAGACATAACAAAAGAACTATGTTTTGAATAACTTAGTTGTCTAATGTTGACTAATGTCTTAGACTTAAGATTATGAGTGTTATACGGTGCCCAGCTTAGATTTCCCTATCAACAATAAACTACTTATAAGAATAGAAACGGTAACCCTACTCTATTCGCATTTTCTATATTAGTAACTGAGCGTCGAAATGTGTAAATACTGTAGACTTATTTTTTAAAAGGACAGTCAGTTGTAGCATGTAATTTGAATACATCTAACATTTTATATTACATGCTTATCTGCTAGTTGTTCCAGTTATATTTACTAAATGTGCTCTTTTAATTGATAAATAGTAATATACATGTACATTGTATTTACTTTTTCAACGGTTCTTAACCGTTAAATATTACTTTGTGACAAATTTTGTATATCAAGGGCCATTTTAGTTTCAGCATCTTATCAGAGTAACATAAAATTATGCGTTTTACTAGTACCTCTTAAAATACATAAGTGCATACAGAGATAATGATCGTGTAAAAAGTGGCAAGTCGGCAGATATTGACGTGCTTGTGCGCACAGCCTATCTATGTCGGGTCATCTCAGTCAGGGTTTTAGACGCCTAACACTGGTTCTTATCTCCAAGTGTCTAGAGATCCGATCTCTGATGATATGCCCCTGCCTACATATATGCACATAGGTATATGAATTCAATAATTCATTTAGGAAATAGAAATTATCTACTAACTAATTCATCTATAATTTTCTGAATATCAGCGAAATCCCATATGCGTTACTCTACAGTTATGACCGTATTGCACGTACGTACATGTCAGTTTCTTGCGAAGTTTATGGTTTGTTGTTTAATCTGGCCTTGACTGACTATACTTCGCCGATGCTTTGTTTATGCTGCATTACACATCTGAATCATACATACCCCACGGCAGAGGTGGTTATACTCTATGAGCGGAAGACTTGGCGAATTGACGTCAGCAATCAGATGACGCATCGTTAATCAAACTTGATGTGTGATGATTATTTCATAGGGATACCTGATTTAAATGCAAACGACGGTTCCATTTGTATATCTTATTGAAATGAACCATGTAATTTCCATCGGTACATTTTATTTAAATGGAAACCATAAAAAAAAACAATCTTTAGTGTGCCTTCCATTTGATTAATACCAGTCATACTTACTGTGTAGTTTTCAGGAAATTTTATTTTGGCAAAAAGTTGTTTAACATTCATTCATTCATGAGACCATATTTTTGCAAATATATGAAGACAATGGACTGATGATGTATGATGCATTCCTATATCAGGTTGGAACAAGAAGCGAAAATCTTATTATGTGATCTTGCGAAATTTCGCGAAAATAAAACCATTTTTGCAGTAAATTTAGTAAATATTTATTTTACTTATCCTATAAGAATATAAAAATCACGGACTCCAAAGTGTCAATCGACAGACGAATCAGGAGGCAATGTACAAATGGTGAATATTGGACAAACACGGACCTCTGATCATCCAGGGGTGGGATCAGGTGCCATAGGGTAGTAAGCATCCCCAGCCGACCGACAAAAAGGATCTTTGTTTATTTATAAAAAAAAATCAAGTTTGAATACCAAAATAGAATGTTGTGGGGAATTTCTGATATAAAATTTTATTTTCAATATCATTCAGTGTTGGTATTGAACATTTTACAGATTACCTGTATACGCCAGCACATTTGTAAGTATCGATGAATGATCGTATGATGAACTTTGTACCGACAGAAAAACATCAATCTACAACGATCAGCTGTTCTGTCCTGTTGTCCATTTCCCTCCAACGGAAAACTTATAATTAACTCATATCATAATTGATAAGGATCGACAATGAGTGTATTTGAACTCTGGCATATGTTATGTCCTAGAGGAAAATGGAGAGATCTATGAAACCTACATGTAACTGCATACCATATGTGTATTCATCTTTAAATATATTTTAACATGGAAAGACAGCTGCAGAGAATTGAGAATATGATTGAGGCCTTTTTAGTTGTATGATATGCTGTCACCTCTACACGACATCAATTCATAATAGGAATTACAATGAATAGTCATGTTTCATAGCTTTCAAATGTCAATTTCGAGTCAAGAATTAGACTTGATCTGCACAAACAAATCACAATCTGAATGGCTTAATGATTTATTGGCAATTGCAGTCGATCGACAGGGGACGTACTTTTCCTGGGCACCTGATCCCACTTGTTATATCCAGGGATCCGTGTTTGTCCAATTCCATTTTGTATTCCACATAGATATTATCAGATCGTTCATTGTCTGTTACCTTTACCATGTCTTGTAATTATGTATACCCCAGAGGGTAATTCAAACAAGCTGTGCTTGTTTTCACATTCATGCTCATTATTCCCCTCATTGTCTCATTAACTATACTTATCTTGTAATTTCTTTCGTCAAATACGTTTAAACAAACAAATATTCATTGAAATAATTTGCTTCAATTGCCAAGGTTCTGTATTGAGTGAATTTCCATTTAGATTACCCATTT
This sequence comes from Pinna nobilis, assembly GCA_016161895.1. NCBI lineage: Eukaryota > Metazoa > Mollusca > Bivalvia > Pterioida > Pinnidae > Pinna > Pinna nobilis. The sequence goes on along the minus strand of JACSZP010039330.1, from coordinate 6,302 downwards.
AGATACATGTATTGATAATATATCCCCATTCTTCTTTAATAAGAGAACAATTTTTTTCACTCAAAGTATTTTGTATTCTTCGTTGAAACAGAGACGTATATAACACAGAGACTAGCGGCCTATCAAACTCTTGCGTGATAACAAGCCCACTATTGTTCTCAACTATCTAGACGAGATCTGGCTTTTATAGAAAAGTAAAGGACGAAATACCTTGCCAATTAGCGTCAAACAGCTAAGCATTAACAACAGTTGTATAAAAACACATTTTGATGCAAATAGGGACTCAATAAATCGTGATTGACTGATTACGAGCAAGCATAGAAATCTCATCTTTCAAAAGAGCGTTTGGAACACCTCGGTAAATAAGACATCCATATATGTTAAAAATGACAGACACCGATCGTCACTTCCGTCGCGAACGACGAATCAATAGAGAGAATAGGAAGTTACCAGTCTCTGTGTAATATACGCCTCTAGTTGAAATTAACAAAACTTGCGTCAGAAGTTAATCGTGTTTAGCCTATGTTTGTGAGCGTGTGTTGAAAAAAACCCAACGTGTTTCATGGTGAAGTAAATGGGGCAATGCAGATACTTCTTGAAAATAAGGAAACGTGCCTTGGCTTTTTCTGTAGCTCGATCATTTTAGCGAGTTTGTTTTTTCTCTGAGTATCTATGTGAAGGTTTATCAACATTTCTATTTTAAGGTACCTGTAAGTATATGAAAAGAATATTTAGCGAGTCGTCGCGAGTAACATCTGAAATACGGTACTTGATTCTTTACTTATATCCACGAAACATATGCACTGTATATATATATATATATATATGTATAAAGAATTTATACCTTTACAGAAATCAACGATCTGTTGAAATACTAAAATTCCTAGGTACGTTATTTATTCCAAATTTAAGAATTTTTCGTGAATGATAATTTTTTTTATAAAATGTTAAAACAAACAGTATACTATTAATAGATTTGTTCAACATTTAAAGATCACAAAGAGTTTTCTTTCCTTTAAGATAGGTATTTTAAGCGTTTTATGCTATGTTATTGTTCCACCTACAAATTGATTTTCTTGACAGATAGTGAAGATCATATTTTTATTTTGATAAGGAATACACATCAATTCTCTATATATTGAATTGTAAAGCAAGCTGTGACGGAGAGATATCATTTGATTTTAGAGGCTTACAATAATAACTGAACTTTACGAACTCTCTTCTACAGGCCAGAAATGATACGAATATTGAGCGATATGGATAGGTATTGTACACATCGTACGCGTGTTGCAAAACATTCACAATGCAATAATGAATATGAAACGTGGCTTGATTTATGTTATATTTCCAAGTAATAGTGTCTTAGATTTAAGAGTAAGAGAAATATTTAACAAAGGTTCTGGACGAAAGTCAAATAGAAGTTTCACACTTCTAACTATAGTTGTTAGAATACGAAACTAAAATAAAAAACGTTTAAGATACTTAAACCAATTACGGCCTGTCAAGTTTCCAGTTCCCGTGCCATCTTATGAAAAACTAACTACCACTTAAGTTTCGATGCCCCAAACTTTTTAATGAGAAAAAAATCCTAAAATCTTGTAATTATCATGAGATTCAGACGAGAATAAAAGTAGCCGGACCTAAATGCTTTATTTGTGTAATTAAACAAAGGCAGGTCTACTTAAAACAAAAATTGGGTAAAATATCAATGCCTATTATGAACACATACCGGGCATAACTAGAGCGTTTGAATAGTGGACCAAAAGACGGGTCTTATAACAGCCATCAAAATGTAAGAAAAAATCCAGATCTCAGATCTTGAATTAGAGTGAAAAATGAAATATTTAAAGTTTTTTTTTATATGCATGTATATCCTTTATTGGGAATGATAAAGGGTAAGGCTTTATTTACAGACATTATCCATGACAAATCTTAATAATGAAATCGTCTATTCCATAACTAATGCTCAAATACATTCAGGGGCATCGGTTACGGATGCTTATAGCACTTAGGTTTAAAACAATTTAGTCTTTCACCTCGAGTCTGCAGGGGGTCGAAATCGCTGGCATATACAGGTATGTTGATTATGTAAAAACTTTCCTGTTTACTTGGGTGGGGAAGGCGGATGATCTCTTCCTGAGTACATTTACAGTAACCGGGTTCTCACCTCCATCAATAAAAATGTGGACACCGACATATGACTGAAATATTGCCCAGTGTATTAAACAAAAACAAATAAATAAAAAAACAAACATTAAATAAAACCCATACCTCAGAAGGTTGCCACGTTGACGACCAGGGTAACGGACCCATCATAGTCTTGGAGACTCTTGGTGCCATTATCGAGGTCCACCACGGAGAAAGAATGAAGGGTTGTGTTGTCAGCCCTGTCATTACATACGGTGTAAAAATTCGTTGCTTCCGAGGTAAAAATAAAAAGTAACGGAATAAGGGAGACGGCTAAAGTTGTCTCCCTCATTTCGACCACCCTGTAGATGAACTCTGCTTCGTAGTGCTAGTGTATCATCACTGAAGCCAAGTGCATCTGCACTTATTTATGTAGTCACATCGTTTTGTAACATGATTTGCATGAAAAATGAAGGGGCCCGACAAGGGGGGAAAGTCGTTAATTCAGACGTTTGTAAGTTATGTAAAGAGTACACAAAATTGTTCATTCTAACTACCGCCCAAGATTACTCATTAAAATCAAATGTGACTCAGAATCCTTCGAATTATATGTGTATTGCTGGTTTCTTAAATTCCAATTCGTTGCTGAATTCATTTCTTAGATCAGCATTTTATGCGCATTTATCTCTTCTTATTTCTGTTGTTGGTTATTATTTTTGTTACGTAACCGTATATGGTTTTAAGTGTTCCTTTAACATCTTTTTTTTATTGTCCTAGATTGCCCTGTTTATATATTGCTTGTCATAATTACCATTGTTTTTCCTTATTATTATTATTTGTTTGTCTGACTCTGCATCACACTTGCCAGTGTTTCAGTCATATGGCGAAGGCCAAGGGGTTTAGTAGAGAACCCCGTTAAAAATGCATACCCAGGAAGAGATCTCCGGCCTACCGATGTTAAAGTTTCTTACATATTCAACTAACGTTCCAGCGAGACTCAAATCCGCTTTGACCTTAGATGAGTGACTAACTCACTGAAAAAATAAAAAAAGGAAAATAAAGCAAACAGGAAAGAGGTAGTAGAAATAAAAGTAAAAAAGTAGTAGCAGTAGCTTTGTATACCTTAAATGACATGAAGCATTGTAAATGAAAACGGGATATTCAAGTTACATAACTGAGTCAATGGCATACATGCAATTTATATTATTAAAGTGACTTAAGGCGAATTTAAGACTACAGGAATGTGTTTACTGCGAAAATAAGCCGGGCGAAAATTCCAGGCATGCAGTAGTTGTAGAAGTTGCTGTTGATATTTTATCAGAAAAAGTAGGAGCATATTTTCAAATTTTACTTCAAAGTACTTATTGCATGTGTAGTTTGACGTATTACTACTTTATTGATATTGTTTACTGTTATTTAGTTGTTATTGTGGTTGGGTGACTTCTTTTCTTCCGAATTCTAACTATATCAGGGTCGTTTATGTAACTAGTTGTTTTCCCACGATTTCCCTCCCCCGGGCTGATTCAGAGATGTGTATGTAAAAGTAATATATGCGTTGTACAGAAACTTTACTTATTCAAAAATACAAACCTCTATTCATAGTCATGGATTAGACTTATCATTTTCAGACAATAATTTGCTTATTAACAAATTAGATTATTTACAAAGATAACTTTTTTTTCTTTTTTTTTGTGATAGATATAGTATTACAAAACGGTTAGATAATCGCATCATTTTAAGCGAACCCCTCTGAGAGCCTCATGAAGCTTGCAGCTGACATCTGTAGCTAATAGATATATTTATCATTTTGTCCCTATGTAGGATGGTGACATAAAAGTTGAAAAGGTAGCTCCTGGTTATGGCTTCCATGTGATAGATCTATCTATTCAGTACGTAGATATATATGTATGTGCGTTCTTGTTGTTCACAAGTGTTTTAAGAATATTCCGGTTTATATATTTCATACATGCAAAAAACTGATATCTATTTTGTTTGCATAACCAGTCAATATACATTTGTACACGGGAGAGTTCATTGGGAATCGAGTTGTTCTTATCGTACGTGTAATATACTGAAAGTGGCCTTGGTAATAGTTTCGAAACAGTTGACTTATTTAAAAGTACAGGTAGATCTATAACAGGCCCAAATCAATTACCAAATTCCACGTCGTATGTATGAACTTTCCCACCTTATACATGTACATTCGTCTGATAATATTTCAAATTTGAAAACTGATTCTGAACGGTATGACATATTAACCGTGTCCATGAAATAAATACCTCAAGCTTTCTGATATACATAATTTATCTCCGATTAGAAATACCCTATGTCAAATATTACTTGAGGAAATTTGAATAAAAAAGGGGGAAGTAAAAGATACCGATGGGCATTCAAAATTCTAAAAATCAACAACAGACAACATCGTGGCCAAAACAAAAACACTAAACAGTAAAACACACAGTTTGCACTTAAAAATAAAAATAGAGTAACATGCGCCCACTAAAAACCGGGGGCGAGTTCAGGTGATCCGGAATGATAAATGAGCCATAATTTTTGACGAAAATCATAGTTTGTCGGGCATTTTAACTTTCAATACTGACCCCAACCGATATCCAACATGTCCCCATCCACATCATAAATAACTATAGGCTTAAAATACGTATCATTTATCTCAGATTAGAAATTCACTTTACTTGGAATTGGTAACAACCTTTAAAAGGGCATATTTAGAGAGACCAAGGGGATATTCAAATTTCTAAAATCGAAAAACAAGCAAAAACAGAGCTAAAACAAAGAGACAACATTACAAAGGGCAATCAACATGACAATATGTTAACAAGAATAGAGTAACACGAATCCCACTAAAAAACTAGGGGTGAGTTCAGGTGCTCCGGAAGGATAGGCAACACCTGCTCCACCCATGGTATCACTTATGTTTCAAATCCGAGAAATACTGTATATAAACGAGAAATAATGTTTATTTATGCATCATATATTGAATAGGCCTAACTAAAGCCCCAATATCTAATTATTCTCCTTTTTGGGGATCGATTATGTTTATGGATGCAGATACAGTCGCATGAAATAAGCATGTGAGTTATAGACTTTTCATTTAGAGATTTGATAAACCTATGATATACTATTTATTCTCAAGTTGTCAAGCACTAGCCTAAAAAGACTCACGAGAGTATCACTTGCATGCACATTTCTTCCACTTAGATGATGTAGATATCTTTATCATCCAACCAATTTATATACTGAAATCTTAATTGAAAAATTAACTTATTTCATGTCTGCACAAAAGTAGATGCAATCGCTACATTTACCGTCAACAGCAGTACATGTTCTTCATGCTACTATTATTGAAGGCCTACTCTACTCTTAATTTCTTTTCTTCTAGTCTAATGTTTGTGATTAGAAGATATAAACCAAGTCTGAAGAGGATTTATTTAAGAATTCCGATACAATCGCCAGCTGGATCTTTTAATGATCTTTCTTTCACAACCTCTTTATGATGCATTTCTTAGATATATTTGATCTTGAATTTTCATAATCTCAGCTAACTTGATTTCACATATTTTTTTCTCTCTTTCTTCGCGTTATATGAGAGAGCACATGTACTGTTAATATCAAGAGGTTAGTATGAACGAAGGGGGATAACTACAAAATGGCATGTTGTCAGGATTTTAAACCCTTTCCAACACAACAGACCACAATGCACTGATCTAACTCAATGGAAAGTAGCATACCATTTGTTGAAAGGGTTAAATAAAAAACCTGCATCAACGAATGTTCCCATTAAAATATACGATAATGTGTTAAAATTACTTAGAGAATAAAGTTTAGTGAAGATTGGTGGAATAACTTCTCCAACAGCACCTTGGAAGATTGTATCCATGGTGATGGTAACAGTAGCTGAGGCGTTTTTTTTTTAAGAAATAGGAAACAAGATAATTAATGGATATATAACCCCCCCCCCAAAAAAAAAACATTTTAAATTATACGTATAAGTCCTCGTTTTGCTGCATATAAATTAATGACAACAAACTAAAATGCATTGATTTTAAATTTATTGTTTACCAAAATATTGACAACCACTTAATTTCAATTTTGAATCTACAACTTATATATACATGTATATCTTTTTCATAACCATTCACTCAGGTCCTTATATA
>JACSZP010039326.1:0-16751 GCA_016161895.1 Pinna nobilis | reverse complement strand
GTATAGTTTTTTTCTGTCCTTTTTTTCTGTCTGTTTGTCTGCAAAAACTTTAAACTTTGTCATAACTTTTGAATGCTAAGTGATAGGGCTTTCATATTTTGCATGTGTATTCCCTGTGACAAGACCTTTCAATGGGTACCTAATTTTTCACTTTGTGACCTTGACCCTAGAGTTTGACCTTCTTGTAAAAAAAAACCTTTAACTTGGACCATATCTTTTGAACTAAATGTGAAATCACAAGTGATATTTACTGCAAAAATTACTGTGCTGTTGTATGGGGGCATCAGTGTTTCACAAACACTTCTTGTCTCTTTTTAACTTAATAAAACAATACAGTTTGAAATACATATATTTGTACATTGCTAATTTTTTTTTTTAAATATCTAAGCGAAAAATGAATGAAATTTACACTCATCTACTTTCACTTTTGTTTTATTCTGACCTATTTTATGAGCTCAGGCAACAAGTGGACTTGAAATAACCTTCATTACATCATGTCACACATTGTTTATCAAGTTTCATATCACTGAATGTATTTTTAGCACATGCTTGTTTCTGTTTCATACATACAGCGGAGTTGATCTATAGGCAATCAACTTGTAGAGAATTTATTTCATCTGCCATTAAGAATTACTTAAAATACCCAGCAAAATTACTGTTAGTTAATTTGTGGGGTTAAATTTGAAATGATGTAACAGGAAAAAAAAAGCTACATGTACTAGGTATATATATGTTTGTAACTTGGTTATTTTTTGTTCTGTTTCCTTCTAAATTTGATCTTTTTACTTTTTGGACAGTGAGTTTTAAATACTAGCAATGGTTAAAAATAGTTCATGAATATATGGAAACTTGGATTTTAGTTAATAGAAAGCACATATAATTGTGCATATACATGTACATATTACTTTCATTTTAAACCTTTGCAAGAGGGGCCGCCATGGCCTAGTGGTTAGGATGTTCGATTTCGAATAGAGATTCTGGGGTTTGAGCCTAAGCAATGTTGTGGTTGGCTGTCCCTGTTTTTTGGATGTGACAGTAAAAAACCGAGGTCCCGTGTCACAGTAGGTGATGGAACGTTAAAGAGCCTTCCCTACTCTACGACCAGAAGTGCCGTGCACAGGCAAAATTTGTCGCCCTTAGCCCACACAGGGTGATGTCTCCATATAAGTGAAAGACTCTTGAGTGGGACATTAAACAACAATACGACAGCAACAACAAATCTTCACCTGAATAAGTGTGTATCCCCAGGACAAGAGGAGAATATATAATACAGTCAGGCCAACAATTTTAAAAAATAATTGTTTGATGCAACCCTACCCAAATTTTCAAAAGTAGGTAGGTCCTACTTATTTTTGAAAAAAAAAAGTTTGCAATTTCTGATTTTGTCTACAACTGTATTGTTTCTGGCCTTAAAAAGAATCTAGATTTGCTGTTAGATCCTGATGATAGATTTACAAATGTACATGTCACATTTAAGGGCTTGAAGGATGGTGGTAAGATAAATCTTTAGTTGGCAATGTAAATTCTCAGAGGAGTAACAACAGGGTGATTGGGACCTTTTTTCGAGCCTTAAAGTATCCTTGAATTTAATAAATGATATGGGGGCCTCCGTGGCTAGCTTGTTCGTGTTCAACTTCGAGCCGAGGGGTCCGGGGTTCGATTCTAGCAGTGCCACTCCGCGGCTGGCCATCCCTGTCTTTCGGATGAGACAGTAAAAACCGAGGTCCCGTGTCACAGTAGGTGTTGGCACGTTAAAGAACCCTCCCTGCTCTACGGCCAGCAGTGCCGAGCACAGGCAAAATTTCTGCCCTTCACCGGCCCACGGTGACGTCTCCATATGAGTGAAATATTCTTGAGTGGGACGTTAAACAACAACGCAACAACAACAATGAATTATATGAATAACAATATATGATCAGGTTTGAAATCTATGAATTTAGATATAATTGTATATGTTCATATTGCATACATGTACAGGTTAATAAAAAAGAATATGAGAATAAATTCAAATGGGGAAATTAATTTATATAGATATTTTATTTGACCCCTCTGTCTTTTAACATTTGATTTACTTCCGAAAGAAAGTATTGTGATGAAAGGAAGGAAATCGTAATTACCGTACAAAAGTGTGAATTATTGAGGCATGATTAAATCGTAAGGACAAGTATAATTACTGAATTGTCACTTAAAAAGGATTCAATTCGGAAAGGATTATTTGTGTATACCTTGAAGTGGTCAATTGATAAATTATACTATATTTTGAAAAATATAAATCGTGAAAAAAAAGAAGGAAAAAACATAAAGTGACACAAATTTGAATTATAGTTGCTCTTGATTTTTATACGTTAATTATTGTAATGAACAGAATGAACATGGATAGCTTTCTATTAAAAAAAAAAAAACGTTGAGGGGTCTGAACATCACAAAATATTAAATTGATGGTTCACTCATTCACATCATATCTTGAGTAACAGAAGGTGAATTTAATCCTCCCATAGAAAGTTGCACATTGAGTGTGTTGTAAAATGTAATTAACTCACCTTAAATGATTGTTAATCTGCCAGAGTATGGTACTTATGCCTCACACCATTGGGTTGGTTGCATTGTTGTTTAGCTACCCACTCACAACTGTCAAGTATTTATTTAATATGGAGACATTACCATGTGCTGGTGAGGGGCTATAAATTTTGCCTATGCTTGGCACACTTTCATGTGTGGCCATACATGTAGAGCAAGGAGGGTTCTTTAACATGCAAACACCTACTGGTACATGTACTGTGATATAGGACGTACTCATCAGAAAGACAAGAACCGCCAACTGCAGGGTGGCTAGGATTTGAACCTACGACCTTATGATCAGAAGGCGAACATGCTAACCAGTAGGCTGTTGCTCAGGCCTCTACCTATATTATAACATTAACCCTTTCAACACCACAGATCGAAATAGACTGGTCCAGACAATAGAAAAGAGAATACCATTCTGATACTTGGGGTTGAAAGGGTTAAAAAAAACATGCTTGAGTTGTGAAGATTTGTATTTTTTTGCATTTCATCTGAATTTGAAAAAGCATCATTCTACCGGTATATGCTAGGAAAGATTATAATGTTACCCTAAATGATGTGCATTTTATGACATGCATTATGGCCGACTGGGCAATAAGCAACATTAACATATTTTAATCTATATTTTTTTTTCTGCAAAGATGAAATTGTACACCTGGATAAGCACTGGCTAGGTTTGATAAATGAAGATGTCACAACAACATTGTGTTAAAAATGTGCTCTCACTTTTTTTCCAGAGTAGAGAAATTTAGGAGACTAAAATAAGTGTTTTGTGATAGCGATTAGTTTTTGTCAGGGAATAGCCCATTAACCACCCATAGGAGGAGTAATAAAGGAAGATATAATACATTTATACAAGTAGGTGTATGATTTGAGAGAAAGAGAGAGGAAAAAGTTAGAGAATGAGGGAAGAGTTGAAAGGAATTTCATAAGTGTGTATGTGATAGTACGTAATCAGTTTTTGTCAGGGATTAGCCCATTTACCAATACCACTCAATGGAGCAGTAATAAAGGAATATGCATGTACAACACCTTCATAGGTATTCAATAAGATATGGAAAAAGTTACAGAGAGAGAGTTATAATAGAATTATGATATGTGTTTTGTGATACAGTAAATCCGGTTTTATTCGCGAGAATTTTATTTATATATATATTATATATTTGTATATTATTACTCGCGAAAATAAAAGTCTCGCTTAATATACAAACCCGAAATAAAATGCTTAATACAACATAAACTTAGAATACTTAACAAGCAACCACGCGAAAATATAGTGTCGCGAATAATTGCATGGCTACCGATTCGCCAAAATAAAGTTCCGCAAAAATTTCTGGATTTACAATAGTGATTATTTTCATAAAGGGAAACACCCCCCCCATTTATCACTCATATGAAGAGTAAAAAAGGAAGAGAGAACACATTTGTAGGTGTATGAAGGGGCCATTGTGGCCTAGTGGTTAGTGTGTTTGACTTCAAATCGAAGGGTCTAGGGTTTGAGCCTAAGCCACGATACAGTTTCCTGCCCCTGTCTTTCGGATGAGACAGTATTAACCGAGGTCCCGTGTCACAGTAGGTGTTGGCACGTTAAAGAACCGTCCTGCCCTACTGTTATACATGTACATGTACATTGCATGTGCCAAACATAGGCAAAATTTGTCACCCTTCATCAGCACACAGTAGCGTCACCATATAAATGAAGAATTCTTGAGTGGCATGACGTTAAACAATAATACCACCACCCTAGGCTGTGATTTTTTTGGGTCGATTTGGGGCCGGAATTCGGCCCCATCCCCTTGTGAAAAATTGCTGTATTTTTCCAAATTTCTGTTCATGTTTTCCCAATCAGAAGTATAAATAAATTAAACACAAAAGGTTAAAATAAAGTTGTAGAAATATACCTTGAACATATCCTTGGTGGACATTTTCAAGGGGCAGAGGAAAAGAAAAAATTCACTTAAATTTGATATAGAGTCAACAAATCTTGAATTTTTGGAGAAATTCCCAATTTGTGAAAATGCAGAGAAATTTTCCCAATTGAAAAGGAACCGGCCCCTGTGAAATACGAGTAAGAAAAACACTGCTAGGTGTATAATGTGAGAGAGGAGGAGGAGGAGAGAAGATGAATTAATTGTTAGTTGAATAAGTGTGCCGGAATAGTGATCAGTTTTTGTAAAGATAACACATATTTACTGAACCACTCCTTAGTACTCCTAGGAGGGGTATTGAATGAAAGTACATGTGTAAAGTATCGAGAGCTTACAAAGATAGACTTTCAAGATTTTTTTTAAGTCAGTTATAAATCTAAAAGGAAAAAAAATTATCAGAAGTTTTTGTAGTGTATACAGTAAAACCTGTTTTAAGAGACCGTCCAAGGGAAGGAGCAAAATGGGTCACATATGACAGGTGGTCTCTTAATTCAGGTTAATCATATAGGAAAAAAACATTTTGGGAACCACTCCTTTAGGTCACATAAGAAAGGTTTTCCAGTGGTCGCTAAGGCAGGTTAGACTGTATAATAATGAAAAAAAATTGTTGCATATACATGTCTATGAATTGCATTATGGATAGAGTTATTTAGCTTCCATGCATTAGAGATAGGGACAGTGGAATTTGTTATATAGTTTGAGTAGGTCTTTGATCATGTATGTTATGATATTAAGAAACATAAGATTCCCCTATTATAAAGTGCGAAACTTGAAAGTAACAACCTCCCTAGTAACACAAGAAAACTGGTCTTCATAGGAGGGGTGGTCTATACAGGTATGTAGTGGTTGATTTGTACTCAAATTGTACTATTGGAGACAACAAAAATTTTCTTTGCGACCAGTTGGTCTTTATATACAGGTGGTCTTTGCAAACAGAGAATTTCTACAGTAGGTTTTACCATATAATGATGGTATTGTTGTTTAACGTCCCACTCAAGAATCTTTCACTCAATCATATGGAGATGTCACCGTGTGCCGGTGAAGGGCTACAAACTTTGCCTATGCTCGGCACTACTGGCCGTAGAGCAGGGAGGGTTCTTTAACATGCCAACACATCCTGTGACACGGGACCTCGGTTTTTACTGTCTCATAAAGACAGGGACGGCCAGGCGCGGAGTGGCGCTACGCGGCTCGAACCCAAACCTTTCGATTCGCAGTGGAACGCGCTAACCACTCGGCCACGGAGGTCCCTTCATATAATGAAGTAAGATATTCATTTGTTTGTAATTAAGCACTTGCGGGGTTCACTTCCATTAGAAATGAAGAAGAATGTATCAGAGCTTCACCTGAGACGTGTATGCATGACATGGTTTGGACCTGTAATGTGCATCGTATATAGAGAGTGTCTTTTTGACCTATATTTCACAAGTGCTGAAAGTTCACGTCTTAATTATCAGTGTTTGCACTAAGGACTGCATGTATTTCCTGATGCATAGAAGTGATGGAAATGTAATGTGAAAGAAAAGACAGAAAAAGCAGAGGGGACAAAGACGAAAAAATAATAAATTGTGACATGAATGATATTACAAAGTGACAGGAGATTCTTGGGTGTTTCTTCTTTAGCCATTTATTTTAATTTGCCTGTAATTTTCTGCGCATTTGGTCTTGTTTTGTATTCTCCAATGTGAGTTACGGTGCGCCATAAATCACGCGAGTGACACCGATTTGACAAAATGTTCACTTACTAATTACATTAATTATATAATTATTATTATTCATTTGTACAGTATACACTTTTCATGTTCTTTAAATTGATGTACTTTAAGTTCTGACACAAGAAATATACCAACCTGTCATAAAGGCACAAAATTGATTAGTTTGTCCAGTGTAAAATAGAATCAAAATCTTGCCACTAATTTGTTGTTAGAGTTCCTTAATTACCTGGACATCAATAGTCTTCTCATGTTCCAGAAATTTGTTAATATCATGATATTCATGGAAGAACTACATTTAGGTCTTTCTGATACGGAAGAGTTGGGGGGGGGGGGAGATTCTTGTTTCTATTGCATTGATCAGTCTATAGTTATACCAATATTTGTTCTTTGGTTCGCAAACCCCAGGGATTTCATTAAGTCTCTAAATAGGAGGGAAATCTGTAAAAGTGGGCAGAACTAGAAAATTGGAGAAGGTTCATTATTCCATTAAAACCTTGAAACCCTACTCTGCCTTTTTCCATGGAATGCCCATGGTCTCTCTCTTCCAATTCAGTTGTAACAGGGTTCTCTCCCCTGTCTATGAAAACCGGCCACCATCATGCATGTATTACTAATAGTTTTTTTTATTATTATTATGGTCTAAACCAAAAATGCACAAAAGAACTATCACTGCTCAATGGTAGTAGTGGCCGAGCATAGGCAAAATTAGTAGCTCTTCACTGGCTTACGGTGTTGTCTCTGTACCTGTATAAGTGAGAGGTGATCAACATTAAATAACAAAACTGGAATTCACAAAATGACTGACAGAGTTTTGAGTCTAGGATATAGCAAATGGAAACAAAGTAATAATTTTGAAATTAATACTTGAATAGTGTTGAATCTAGGGTCTGAAAAGGTTACACAATTCCATAACTTGCATAAGGGCACTTTTAATGCGTAAAGATTAGTTTTGAGGGCACCTGCACAATTATGTGTGTTTATATATCCTCCACATACTCATTCAAAACGCACTTCATTCAATGATAATAGAGCACCTTTTACTTAAGAAACAGAATCATTTAACCCTTTCAACACCACAGACCGAAATAGACTGGTCCAGATAATAGAAAAGAGCATACCATTCTGATACTTGGGGTTGAAAGGGTTAATGATTTCTATCTTACTCAGTCCGAGAGGTCACATTTTGGTACAGGAAAGGGCATGGTGTTTCAGAAAGGGGGCATGGCGCAGCGCCATGCTATGTTGCTCTAGATTTAACACTATGACAAATGTAAATCAGATGTACAAGTGTAACAGCTTTTTACATATTGCTAAATAATGCAATGTTGATTTTGTTATTTCAGATACTGATATGTACCAGTCCCCCGAGATATGAAGTAGAACACATCACATTCAACAGGACAGGAAGTACCCTGGCATTATGGGGGCATGGTGGTATAACGGTGATGGAACTTCCCCAGAGGTGGGGAAGATACGCTGAACTGGCTGGTGGGAATGACAGAGTAGAGTGCAAGTGAGTAGAAATAGAAGAGCAGCTGGCTAAATGAAATTAGAGTAGAATCAATGTGTAATGCATGATGGGAAAAGTAGGTTAAGAAAGTTGTTGTTGTTGTATTGTTGTCTAACGTCAAATGAATATATATCTCTCTTATATGGAGACCCCCATGTGTCGTCGAAGGGCGACAAATTTGACATGTCCTCGGCACTTATGGCTGTAGAGTAGGAAGTGTAAGTGAAGGTCACACAGCCGATGATGAATTTATTGCCAGTACTCTCTTTTGCAGTCAAAAGTCTTTGAGATTCAGCAAGAATATGCAGTAAATGAAAATCAGGAACTGTACTATTGTCCCGAGTTAAAGTAATATTACCTGCTTCTCTATTTAAATGTTCTGGAAGTATTCTTGATTATTTTCTCAAGAAAAGGCTGAAAAACGGTATTCTTGACCGTTTTTAGAAGAAAAGACTGAAAAACTGTACTATTATGCGTAGGTTGTTGCTGTTGCGTTGTTATTTTTATTCCCACTCAAGAATATTTCACTCATATGGAGACGTCACTGTGTGCAGGGGAAAGGCAACAAATTTTGCCTGTGCTCGACACTGCTGGCCGTAGAGCAGGGAGGGTTCTTTAACATGCCAACACCTACTGTGACATGGGACCTCGGTTTTTACTGTCTCATCTGAAAGACAGGGATGGCCAACCGCGGAGTGGTGCTGCGGGAATGGAATTGCGGACCCTTCGATTCGAATTCGAACACGCTAACCACTTGGCCACGGAGGCCCCACTATGCAACACTTGATTAATCATACTTTGTTTGCACAACAGTGCGCACAGTTTATTGTCACAGATCACACTTAAGCAGATATGAAGATGCTTCTGAATAGGTTTCTGAAAGGTCTTTACGTTGCAGATTAGATGAGAAATCATTTATTTCATTGAAAATATGGTAAGAGTCAAGTTAATGAACCACATTGGAATCCTTGGGAACTTAAGCCCATGGCGATGATTTGACATTTCCCCCAGAACCAATTAAAACAAAAAATGTGATGTTTGTTCACTGCTGATTTCTATTTTACAGGTCGACAAGTGTAGCAGATCATTATTTTGCCAGTCACCAGGGAGTCCAATTACTACAGCTGCTTTGGCATCCAGGAAGTAAAGAGGACACACATGTTGCTTTTCTCACCTCAGATAATCTACTCAAGTAAGTAAAACTGAACGGGAGCCAGATGCGGCTCTGCGATAGACTGCTCACCGGAAAACTGTAAGTGAGAACCATCTCGACTCCTTGGTTAGTGTGTTCAAATCTGCCTAGCTAATTGATGGAATCTATCTCCATTGCCCGGTGATGATAGAGAAATCAACTAACCTTCGTGTCAAGTTAACTTAGTCCATGTCGAGGCTTGCCGAGACATGAACCAGTTAACTTGACACGAGGGTAAGTGGATTCTCAGTCATCACCGGGCAATAGAGAATAGTGTAGCTTATCATCCACCCCCCTGTGGATGATCGATTTTTTCTCCCATCATCGCAGATTTATCTCCCGTTTTCACGGGACAAGATTTCCTTGTCAACCCCTAGGGTGTTGACAAGCTACACGCACTACTCCGGAGGTGTAATGTCACTCTTTCTTTGAGGTCACTTCAATCGCTTCAAACGTAAATGAAACCACGACAATTTGATACAAATATGAAAAATCATTTCAAAAGTTGATGACACTTTTAATTTGAATTAAATTTATTTATAAANNTTTGTGTGTGAAAGCATAAGTATGAAAAAAATTGGTCATCGATGAGGTCACTGGCATATCTTGACTGTATTCTTACGCCATTCAACTCTAAGTCACTGGATTTTTTATACGGTAGGAATATACATGTATATTAAATGTTGGGAGAAAAATAATCATCCCCTCCCTTGAGGTATGACAGAGGACTCTCAGTCCTCGGGGTAAGATTCTTGGAAATCTTGGTTATTCAAGAATCTTACCCCTCGGACAGTGATTTCTCTGTCATACCTGCAAGCTAGGGGAAGATTCTAATAATCATTTTGCACTTCCTGTACAGCTTTATCAGTGAATATGGGAGAAAAGGCTAGCTTTTCTTGTCCTTTAGATGTTACAGTAAAAGTTAGGTCTCTTGTCACTGTAGGTGTTGGCTCTTAAAAGAACCCTCACTGCTCGGTGTCCATCAGCGTCTAGCACAGGTCATATTTATAGCCCTTTACTGGTACTCTATGAAGTCTCTATATAAATGAACGATTCTGAAATTGCATGTTACACAAAAACCAATAGCAAAACGGGGAGGTCCAGGTTAGAGTCTCATTAGCAGCCTGATTGTCCTTCAGACAAGATTAAAGACCTGAGGTTCTGTACCCCTGATGCCTTAGCATGATAGGTCCCTCAAAACCAGCATCAGCTTGATAGTGACTGGGATGTTTTTGATAGTGGTGTACAACTATAGTCCAACTGCCTTAGTGACCCACTGAATTAAAGGAAAATTTGTCTTTTGTATCCTAAATGTATGGTTCCCAACATAGATTTTTTTCCTATATAAATCACCTGAATTAAGAGACCACCTGTCAGATGTGACCCTTTTTGCCCTTGGCAAGTCTCTTAAAACAGGTTAGAATAGGTTGTGAATATAAGAAATGGATTGTTTTTCGTTCCTTTTACTCTTTTGCAGATTTTTCAATTTCATCACATAAGGACTTTTAATTTCTTTGTGCCAATCATTTCTCTAGATAATTATCAGGGAATCGCACATCACTTTTATTTCTATTTTGGTCAACAAAGTAAATGGTAGGGGCATTGATCTTTTAATCACCAAGCATCTAAACTTGGAGTGGCTGAGCGTTCAGCGTGTTCGACTGCGAATCGGAAGATCCTGGTTCGAGCCGCGTAAGCGCCACTCCGCGGTTGGCCGTCCCTGTCCTTCGGATGAGACAGTAAAAACCGAGGCCCTGTGTCAGAGTAGGTGTTGGCATGTTAAAGAACCCTCCCTGCTCTACGGCCAGCAGTGCCGAGCATATGCAAAATTTGTAGCCCTTCACCGCCACACGGTGACGTCTCCATATGAGTGAAATATGCTTGAGTGGGACATTTAACAACAATACCATACCATACCATACCATGTAAACTAGGATGGTCTGCATCCAGCTTCAGTGAATTCTAATTACAGTCAAACATGTTTTGATTCACTATCCAAGGAAAGTTGTAGATATGGTCCCTTTGACAGTTGGTCTCTTAATTCAGGTGATTTATGTGGGAAAAACCATTCTAGTTCATATTAGGTAGATAGTCCTTTCATTCAGTGGATTGCTAAGGCAATTAGACCGTAGGTAAGATAGTTTGCTGGTTGCAATGTGATGTGATCTATCTAGGTATGCTTTTAACTCAGGTTTCTTATCAAGCAACAGGAAAAACAAAGTCAAATCAATTTTAAGAGGTTATGTCATTTGAAATCAAGTATAATCTTTTCATTGTTGTTTGTAGTGTGTATGATATACAGGAGCCAAACTCACCAGTACAAGTGATACGATTGGGTGATACTGTCCAGGAGATGAGCCAATCACCATCCAGGGTTTCTGTCCTGGCAGCACTGGGAGATGCAGCTATATCATTTGACTTTGGTGCACCTGTGGAGATTCAGCAAAAGAGAAAGTTACATTCCACAATGCTGCGGTCAGAACCTGACCTTGTCTGGCCAGCCTACGTTGTTAGGGGAAATGGTGATGTGGTCATTGCTTACACAGACTTAAGGCAGAAGTTCTCAAGGTATGAGGAACAAACATGTATTGTATTTCTCTGCAGTTATTTGCTGGGTTATCATAACCACAACTATAAGTTAATCAACATTGAACAAATTCATACATATTCAAATACCCATATTTGCATGCCTCCACGATAAAACAGCCTGGGTATGTAGCTTTACCGATGTTCTGTTCTTCTTTCCATCATTACAAATGGTGATTGAAGAAAGGCTTCAGAAACAGACAAACATAATAACTAAGAATAATTACATCACAGTTATGATCAACATTCTCCGAAAAAGGAAAAAAAATCCACTGAAAACAAGTTTCAAAAAATGCCACCCCACCCCGAGCCCCTCTTTCCTTCCACCTAACAAACCTCTAGGGATTGGCATTTATGCCGTTAAGTTTTGGCAGGTTAAAGAACCCTCATTGCTCAATTGCCTTAAGTGCCGAGCAATTACCAAAATTTGAAGCCCTCTTTTGGCATTCCATGTTATCTTGGTGTGAGTGAAGGGACAATAAACAACTGTTTAAGATGAAACAAAAAAATCTTCCATAAACTTTTCTGAATTCTCATTACAGGGCTTCTAAGCTACCAGTACAAGGGCCCTTGTTGATGTACCCCCCTGCAGAGGACAACTACGGAGTGGACGCCTGTACCATAGCGGTGCTAGGTACAAATCCTCAGGTGTTAGTTATTGTTACCTGTGAGGGCAAACTTCATCACTGTGTACTTTTACCAACAGGTGTCAGAGATAACACGTCATTACAGGTGAGAAGTTGGGGCTGTCATGGCTCAAGGGTTAGTGGTTGATCGTAAGGTCGTGGGTTCAAATCCACACTGTGCTGTGGTTAGCTTTCCGTGTCCTTTAGATGTGACAGAAAAAACTGAGGTCCTGTTTCACAGAAGGTATTGGTATGTTAAAGAACTCTCACTGTTCTATGGTAGTAAGTGCCAATCATAGGCCAAATTTGTTGCACTTGTCCGACACTAACGGCATTTCCATTCTTAAGTGAAAGACTCTTGAGTGTGATGTTTATATAACACATTAAGAATACACCATATGGCTTAAAACAATCAATGGAGACAGGTGATTTTTCATTGATTTAGTTTTTCAAGGAAGGTCCTAATGTAGAAATAGGAAGGCTTTTTTGCAAGCAAATGCTTAACCCTTTATACACCACTGACCGAAATAGACTGGTCCAGACAATAGAAAAGAGCATACCATTCTGATAATTGGGGTTGAAAGGGTTAAGATATAGTGTGTTTTTTTTCAGTCAAATTTCTGATTTCCATATTATCCAGTGTCTAAACATAATTATTCTTTTCAATTTTTCTGCCAAAAGTTCATAATCATGAACATACCTTAATCAATTTAATTTGAAACAGGATGGTTCACAGTATGCTGGTAGTATTTTTATTGCTGGTAAAAGTTTGAGGTGCAAATGGCAACATTTCTAGTGATGAAAGAAATGCCAAGGAGATTCATTCATGTAACTCCTCATAATAGACACAAAACCACTTTTTTCTTTAGATTGGTGCTTGTTTCATTTCAATAAATGAAATTTCATGATTTCTAGCAACTGATTCTAGTGCCATTGGCCATTCTTATCCATTCACCTTCGGCTTCTCAGGGTATTTATATCGCATATTTCCGTGCTGTCCGGCAAGGTACAGACTATTATACTCACCTTTAAAGAGGTCAATATCATTGACCTGTATCGGTGGTATATAAGGCCTAGCACGTGTCGGTACTGCCATCTTTCAAAGTAAAAAGTTTGCAGTCAACCTGACACTGTTGGGTGGGAAATTAGAGGTGGGTACATAAATACCCTTTCGTGCCTCCGGCTCATTTTAAGAATGTTCCTCATCCATCACATACAAAGCATGCTTGGATGAGGTTCCATTCTTCTAAAATGGTTACAAAAAGCCAGAATATTATTTTCGAATTTCATGTGTAATTATAGACCGATTCATTCAGTGTTGGAGAGGATAAGTCCACTACATGTGAGGTTCCAGAGGAGGTTTCATTATACGTATACGAGAGCGTAGAATTAGAGCTGTCTCTCACTACCAACAGATTGGAGACAGATGAAAGAATTGAGGACGATTTCACCTGTCCTATCAAAGTCGTTAAAGGTATGGATTTTTTTTCTGTGGATGAATAGATATTCATTTTCCCTAAGTCATGAGATAAATTTATCTTGAATCAGTCTGAAAACTACAAAAAAAAATTTATCCACAGTGTGAGACCGCTTTGTCCAAATGAATGTACCTCAAAATCCCACTTGATTCAAAGTTTGTTTTGAGTTAAAGTTTCAAAATCAGGGTAATAAATGGCCATCTTAAAGTCATTACATTGGTGAAAAAGAAACTCAATACAGGGCTGGAAATTAACAATTGCCTGTTAGCCAATGGCCAATGGAAATGCTGTCGGGCTAACAAATTTTCCATTGAGTTTGCCCGTATGGCGAATCAAGTTTACTAAGAATTGCATGGGAAATTAAGTAATTTATGGGAGGAACATGCATTTTTTTCTCAAGAATTTATCAAGATTTTACATAAATATTGAGTCTCCAAATTTATGGGGGAAACTTTGCAAGTATGGTAAACTAATATAGAATTTTTTTTAACTTGGCAAAAGATGTAAAAATAAACGGGCTCCATAAACTTGGCGTGGGCTAATTCAATCTTTGAAGTATTAGCCCGTATGGCTAATAAGAATTTCTTCCCAATTTCCTGCCCTGCAATGGTAAAATAAACAAGGTCAGGATTGGCTGATTTTGCCTTTATTTATTCAGACATGAACTGCTTAGTTAACATGTCCAAGTTATATCACAGTAATTAATAATTGTGTCTGAAATCTTGAATCTTTTTCTGCTATGAGTATGCATATCTTGGTATCAAATTTAAGTCTTGATATCAAATTTTACTGAGTGAGATTATACAAGTTTTGCATGGTAAATTTATACACCGCCGTAAGACGGGACGTATTACGTCATTGTACATTTGTCAAAAGTGATAGTTTTCCAGACATTTTTTGGCTATGGATACAGATAGGAATCTGAAATGTGGACACTTGTTTTCTCTCATGAAGTTACAGATCCAGCTTGTACTTTAGTGAATTTGGGTCACAATGGCCTACTTTACAAGTAAGAGTAGGTCAAACTGTTCTGTGGACTTGCTGACGGGCGTATATAGTACCATTTGTGACACTCTTGTTTATATTGGATGGAGTGATGATCTGAATGGTGACACTTGCAGTACTGCAAATTGTAGAGATAATACATCAATGTAAAAGACTGGCTTACCAGATTATAAGAAGTTTTGGATTTGATACATGAGACATGATTTCCACTCCATGAAAATAAACTTTGAAATAAACATGAGAAGGTGTCAGTGTCGGCACGGTAAAGAACCCTCCAATACTGGCCATAAGTGCTGTGCATAGGCCAAAACTGTAGCCCTGCACTGGCATGCAGTGACATGTCAATAAAAGTGAAAGATTCTTGAGTTAGATAATAAGCAACAACACAACCAACCAAGGAGAGTACATTTGTACTTATGAAAAGTTCATTAGGTGACTTCAGGCGGGTTGACAGATAGTCATTAAAATTAGCGAGTTACTTGTGTACAGCAGTCTGGCATGGGAATGGGAACTTTTCTCAACATGGCTGACCAAGCTTTCATGACAGTTATTTGAATGTTAATCAGTCTTTTTATTATTTTATTAATTTAGCATCAAATATATTGTAAAGCATAGATGTTCTCTAAATGTGCCCTGGCATATGGATGGCTTAAATTCTTTATTTATGTTTTCCTTCAAATGAAAAAAAAAATTTAACGTTTATTTGATAATTTTTACCATTATATGGTATTCTGACAGACCAATTTAATTTCATGTGTTAAAGTTGGGTCAATTTATTTCTCGTTTTGTCCCGTGACAAATTTATAGAAGTTTGCAGATGACTGGAACGCCTTTAGTCATGTGACGTTATTTATTGTTCTTACAACCTTTTAAACTGGTTAACACGCAATGACAAATGAATTTGTGGAAATTTAAATTAAAGACTTTACAAATACATGTAATTTATTGATTCATTCGGGTAATATTTCCATCTATTAATACATAGTATTTCTTTAATTTAATTTTTGTATGATTTGATGCATGACAAAATTTAGCATTTAAAGGCTCGTTAGACATATAATTATCGTAGATAATGTATTTGAACTAAGAATTGAACAAAATTTATTAATGTAAAGAAATTGGAACAAATCTTACAGGGACATTCATCTTGTTGTGAACATGTATTTTTTTTTTATTTGTGAAATGTTTTTTTTTTTTTATTTAACCACCTGTAGTTAGCATGAATGTCAAATGCTAGCGTATAAATTTAGACATTATAAATACTTAAATTATGAGCATGCAGGTCTTTGAAAATTAGGGGAATAGATGAGATGCATGTAAATTTTTACGGTAGAGTGGAGTTTCACCAAGGGACCACCACAGGGGACCACTATTAATTAAAGGTACAGTCTAACCTGTTTTAAGAGACCGTCCAAGGGAAGGAGCAAAAAGGGTCACATATGACAGGTGGTCATTTATTTCAGGTGATTTATAATGGAAAAACCATTATGGGAACCAATCATTTAGGTCACATAAGACAGGTTTTCGTTTGATTCAGTGGGTCGCTAAGGCAGTTTAGACTGTAATTAAAATACAGTAGAACCTGTCTTGAGAGACCATGCCTTCTGCCATGCAAAAGTGGTCTTTCAAGACATGTGGTCTCTCATAATAGTTTTAGTTACAGTCTAACCTGCCTTAACGACCCACTGAATTAAAGGAAAACCTGTCTTATGTGACCTAAATGTTTAGTTCCCAAAATGGGGTTTTACTATACAAATCACCTGAATTAAGAGACCACCTGTCATATCTGACTCTATTTGCTCCTTCCCTTGGACGGTCTCTTAAAACAGGTTAGACTGTATTTGATTTCTCATGTTCTCATAAGTGGTATATCACGATAGGTGGTCTCTCTTGACTGGTTTTATCTATACATGTATGATGTGTTACAAAGATGTTTTCTTACAAGTGGTTTCTCAAGACAGGTGGTCTCCCACAACAGGTACCACTATAGTTTGTTTATCATCATTCTAAAAACAGTTCCAGTTTCTTTTTATTTGTTTTTTGGTTTTTTTTTTACTTTCCCTGTTTTTGCAGATTTTTTTTAATCATTAACTTATTTATTAGTACAGTGAACTCTCGTTACAACGGCCACGTTCGTTTTTCAGAAATT
>JACSZP010039323.1:0-24744 GCA_016161895.1 Pinna nobilis | reverse complement strand
AGTCGTCACTGTGTCGGTAGTAACATCAGTTGATGTTGTAGTATCAGTATATATATATGTATATGTATGTATGCAAATGTAATATCACATGCAATGATTAAATTTGAAAAGTACATAAATGTTGGCTCGCAAATAATTCCATTGATATAATGAAGTATGCCAGGAATCCTCGTTTCTTCGCGCCACTTTCCGCATTAGTCACGCCAAATCGTCACGGGTGACACCTACTTGGCGCAAATACAGACCCATGCAAAGCATGCAATCACAAATAGCAAATATTTTATAATTAACACAAAACAAGAGAAAAAAAAAACTATTGAAACTGACATCAAATATTTTTTACGGAAAACTACTGTGAATTGCAGTGGACTCTGATTTAGATGTCATTTTGTATTTGGCAGCAGTGTATCAAGCTAGGTAAATTCGGGATAAAAATTCATTTTACATGAGAGGTAAAAAAAAAAACAGGAAAGTCAATGATAACGAATAAAAACAGCAGAGTCAATGATCACGATTAAAAAAAGAGAGTCAATGATGACGAATAAAAACAGCAGAGTCAATGATAACGAGCATGGTATACAATTTGGATATGTTTCTTAAAAATGATAAAATCATCATATTTATTATCATTATTATTATTATTATTATTATTATTATTATTTATGCTGTTTTTATATTTTTACAATTATCGGAAATTATTATTCTGAAGTTACTTTTTTACACCGACTTTCATATTACTAAACTGCATGACACAACAAAACAGTATGACAGCTAAACAGGGATGCCACACCCAGTGCTTGTGGCAGCCCGAATGTGCAAAATATGGAGTAATATTTCATTTGGAGCTACTCGGGTTTGTTATGTATCATCGGAACTACCCCACTCTACCAACCGCAGAAGAAGTTACCGAAGATATATCGCTTCGTGACGTGTGACATTGACATCAAAACTGTTACATTGTCAAAAAAACTGACAACAATTATATAAATTAAAATTAATTTCGAGTTTGACAGTTTGACCCCGCGGAACATTAGAGTATCGCGTAACAAACAATCGCGTGACCAGATGTGGTATGTTCATATATACACACTGCGGAGAGAAAACGAAGAGCAAAAGTCGTGTCTCTACGCGAGTGCAGATAAGTGCAAATATTTATTCGACTCTGAATGACGTGCTCGAGAGCTTTGACTCGAAAACATACATGACTTATAACTGTTAACTAAAATCCGCCATCTCACATACCACCCTGAACATAATTATCTTCATTGCTGGGTTTATGTGGCTTAATGTAGCATGGGGATGTATTATTCCTATTTTGCAAGTTGATTTGAATGAAAATTTAATGGAGGCCTATAAAATGTAAAGATAACGGGATATGTTGCTAAAAAGAATACAAAATAAAAAGTTGGGCAAATACAGACCCCTGGATACACCAGAGGTGGGACCAGGTGCCAAGGAGGAGTCAGCATCCCCTGTTGACCGGTCACACCCGCCGTGAGCCTTATATCTTGATCAGGTAAACGGAGTGATCCGTATTCAAAATTAGCGTGTAAAGAACACTATGCCATTAGTATGAAACATCTCAGTCAGCATTTGACCCAATAACAGGTCGCATTGGCAAACAAGACCGTTATAGCGACCATAAAAATTACGTCAAGTTGACTTTAAGCGATATTTTTGGAACCTCTGAAACATAAACTTTTTTGCCAGGAGCCTGCGTCGATATAAAATCTTATCATTCGCAGAACACGCTCTTGCATATCGAATCGGCTGATACACATAAATTCCATATGCAGGTGAGGATGGAATATTACTTCATAAATATGGTAAGTCGACGATAGTGGAGCTGAAGTCATCCCGTATATGAAAAGTGAAGTAGTCAGTTTACCGTTAACATCTATGTTTCAAAAATATGTAAGTACGAAGCAGACGTAAAAGACTTCGTAGTGTCTTTATTTCTCGAGATCACTGGGCATATCGAATCAACAAATAAATGAAAAGGATTGTTGTCAATGGATAAAACGTCGCCAATATATCAAATTGTTGGGTCGAAGGCAACAGCAAGATACTTCTTCTCACGTATTATAAGCTTTTGGATAAATACTGCCTAAAAAACAGGTCAGGTTACAGAGAAGCACAATTTGTTCCCTTGGGAATTTCGGTAGGCTGTTGGAAGGACTGTCAACAAAGACTACGAAAATAGTCAAATTTTTGTGAAGTTTGTCACATTTTATTCGATATATACTTTAAGCTGTTGAAGGAAATTGTTGTTTAACGTACTTCTGTAAAGCTACTCAATGATACCGTTCCTTCTTTTAAAATGTTCTATTATTATGATAAGAAATTGCAGAAAGTACTGAAGAAGCAGATTATGAATGAGTTTTTTTTTTATCTTTATGAAGGAGTTTTACGGTTATATTCACTCTACATAATATCTTAAATGTTTGATTGGGTTAGACGTTATTAAGAGTCTTAATACGTGAAAATAAGTTGAAAGAACCAAATATTTCGACCATCAAACCCTCTGTTGGAGCTCTTCTTATGTAACTGTAAGTGTAAATGCACCAATTGGTCCGGAAAGGTAGAAATACAAAACATGAAAGATCAATCTAGCTAAATAGTTCAGATTCAGTCATGATTATTCGGTTACATTTTAATTATTAGATAACAATCTGTGTTAATGACACAATAGCCGGTCACATTACAAGTATTCCTTATAATTTATTGCGTGAAAATTGATATTTCTCTTAACTTAGGCAACACTTCAATAGATCATGTGTGTGATACGGCCATGCGAACTATACATGGCGGAAACAAAGGGATATAAAATAACAGACTCTTGCCCTATAGAGGTATCGCTTTCAGGTTAGGAATTGTAATAGTTTATTTTCAACGCCGAGATAACTTCTCGAATTTCTGACACTTTGTTCTATTTTCAGAAAGCCAACTGAGATTTAAAAAGAGTTTTGACTTTTATAACTTTTTGAGTTATTTTAAGTTGAAAGGTTTTTAAAAATATAACTTTATCATATTTCTAGTGATCCCCTTGGAACCAATGATATTCCATGATCCTCTTTAAGTTTCGATAGTGATTTGCGGGTCACATTTCTGTAGTTCACAAAGAGATTTTAATGATGCACTCGACCCTTGTTAATCCGTTTGTCAATACCCCGAGCCTAGTTACTAGTAATCCGAACGTCAATTTTATTTATTTACTTATTTATTTATTTATTTATTTATTTATTTATTTATTTATTTATTATTATTATTATTATTATTATTATTATTATTATTATTATTATTATTATTATTATTATTATTATTATTATTATTATTATTATTTTATTATTATTATTATTATTAATTAATTAATTTTTGCTTTTCTCTGATCGTTTTATTTATTTGTATTCTTAGCGTGTTCGTCGTCTTATTGTGAGGTCATGGGTTCAAAACCGAGTCGGGCTGCGGCTAGCCGTCTCTGTCTTTCTAATGAGGCAGAAAAAACGGAGACACCCTTGTCACAGTAGGTGTAGGCACGTTAAAGAACCTTGCTCCTCTCCGGTCATAAGTGCCGAGCATTGACAAAATTTGTTGCAATTCTTTGGCATACGATGACGTTCTCATATAAGTGAAATATAATATAAATTTCTTTAGTGGGTTTAGTTTGTAGTTATATAGGGTTGTTTAGTACTAGCAAACTTATTGACCCGGTTTCTATCGACCAGTATAGGAAGAGGACTAAATTTTTTTACAATTTGAGACATCAATTTGGGCCAATTTCTATGAAAGACACTATATTGGGGTTTTTTGTTTCATGTGTGATGATAGCCATATTTTTTTTAACTATTATCTTTATTATGAGCATGTTGGGGATAATTATGGAAATGGCCACCACCACCACTATCATCATCATCTTCTTCTTCTTCTTGTTCATCATCATCATCATCATCATCATCATCATCATCAACAACAACAACTACAATTGTAGTTGCAATAAGTAGTAGTAGTTCAATAGTTATCATGATAGTGGTACGTCTTAGCTCTAATAGTAATAGTTTAGTCAAAAGCTATAAGTAGAGTAGTTAGATTACTTTATTAATCATCTCTGCCATATTTATCCCACCTTACCTTTTTGCGCTGTTTTTTGTTGCCATATTAATCCCATCATCTTTATGTATTTTGTTACATTCTTTTTGCATAACTATCTTTTTCATTTATTGATATTTTTGAATTATTGTACAATAAATAGTACAAATTTCTCTTTTTTTCCCCCAATTTTGGTTAACCATACTTCTTTTCGCATTTATTGCCTCGGGATCCGAACGTCTTTCCTTTTCTGTAATCCAAATCCAATCGGACACTTTAATGCTACATATAATATTTTGATAGTACCGTTTTCGGTTGAGTGGTTTTGTATGTATGCGAACCATAAGAAAGTAGATCCTAATCTTCACAAGTGTCAGAATCAATGCCGTTTATTTACATTTCCCGATAAACCTATTTACCTGTTATAAATACTAACTTCCGAACTCTGCTCTTTTTTTTAACCCTGTTAGGATATGACGATGTCAGACTAGTTCCCATGTTTTCCTTAAATATACTGTGTTTATATTCGTCATAGCTTAGATAATACTTGTATTTATTTTTAGATTATTTAGATGACTTCATTCACCTTCTTAGCCGATTTTGAGCTATCTTCCGTGTTTTTTGTTTCCAGTTTTATTTGATGTCGGTTAGATTTAAAACTCCACCCGTGTCATCGTTCCTTTGATTGTTCAGTCTTGAAGCGACTTGGCCTAGATATCATTGTTTGTGTCTAACATTAATGCTCATTTAACGCTTTACTGATTATTATCTGGACGTGTTAAATATCAATTTTTAAAATCTATTTTCTCAATGAACACCATTGTCTTTTTGTTGACGGCATGTCACAACTTTAATCAGAGTGTTCAATACATTCGATTTAACACCGCGAAGTTGGTCAAACACCGTTTGTTCGGTAATAAATGCATTTATTTCTACTCAATAAATGTCCTATAAAAACTTCAATTTTCGAGGAACAAGGTCTGATTTAAAATGTTACTTTGTGAATATAAAACTTATGTTCCAAATAATCGATGAATATTCTTTGGGCTTTTGATATCTAGCGTCAAATTCCACAGATACAAAATTCGTTTGATGGTACGGAAGCCTTTGTTTTATTTGTCGTTTGATTTCATTTCCTTTTATATCGGGTGTTCCTATGAATGAATAGAATTTGATATATACTTAAATGTATAATTAACTTTATCTACTATGTATAACTGTGTCAACTGCAGGTGTTAAGTCATTATGATTGATACGTATAGGGTAGGTCCCAGATCGTATCTAGGCCAAATATTCTCCCTGGAAGAACCTTACAGGGTATCTAAAACGTCATATTTCCTATTGCCTAGGGCATGATGACGTTGCAATTGATCTGAAGTCTTTTAAATGATTTCCGATCAGAAATTAGGCCATCAATTTAAAATCCATTTGGAATTTATTGAATTGGACTCCGTCGTGGCCACACATGAATTATCAATATTATGGGGTATATGCTATATGAAAGGTGTTAAAACTGTACAATCATTTCTTCAATACCTGATAATTGTTACAGACTCTGGTCTGTATTCATCAGTAAAATAATGTCTTAGTCCGGCCGAAATATAGTAGGTCATCAAAAACATAGGTCCGCAACGATTAAATGATACTTGTATTCATAAATAAATGTATAAATAGAAAATAAATATAAATGTGTTTCTTGGCACAAATAGAGAAATA
Organism: Pinna nobilis; assembly: GCA_016161895.1. Lineage (NCBI taxonomy): Eukaryota > Metazoa > Mollusca > Bivalvia > Pterioida > Pinnidae > Pinna > Pinna nobilis. The sequence goes on along the minus strand of JACSZP010039323.1, from coordinate 18,942 downwards.
TTCAAACCGATTAAAAATTAAAATTATTTTTTAACAGTTTTACTAGTAGAGCAATTACATATCTGTTTTATATTTCATTTTTCTAATTTCCATGGAAGCAAAAGTCTGTAGGGCTAATGTCATCGTCGTTGCCGTCAGATGTGTCAATTGACAAACTAAACTGCTATATCTTTTATTTGGAATCGGAAAAGAAAAGGCTTTGATATTTTGCATACGGATTTCGTATGATATGAACTTTCATTTCAGGTCATGACTACTTTTGACGTATTGTCCTTGAACTTAATGAGAAAAGTCATATGTATGATTTTTCCTTGTTCTTTTCTGAAAGAACAATTATGTTAAAGCAAATGTCGTTACAGATATATTTTTACAAATTTAATAAAATCTTAAATAATTTAAATGACAATGCTTTTAACTTCATCACGGCCCTAAAGACATGAATATCAAGGAAATTTCTTCCAGGGCATTTTATGGCCATGTTATTATAATGTTAATATTTATCTTGCTGTGAAATCATTTTAAGTATGTTTCTTCGTCTCCCGACCTGATCAAATGATTTTCAGACATTTGCCTTGGTTGAAAAATCATCGGATTTGGTATAGAAGTATTTGGTCCATCGTAAAAAAATACACCCAGAAGAATTACACCCAGAGCATTGTTTAACTAAAACAATCTCCTAACAAGGGCAATATGCGTTCCGAAATTCCTGGGAGTTTGTTTATGTTGTTGAATTTATATTTAGCAAATATGTGCTGAATGGTAATTTTAATGAAGACGGAATAATTCGGTGTCAAAGTTATTGATCCGAGGGCTATTGTCATAGAGAGTAGTGTGCAGAAAAGAGATTCATTATTTGTTTATGCGAAAAAAAAATGTGAGTGTTATTTTTAAGAAAATTGAGTTTTAGAATTTGTTCGTAACAAACACACATTCAGACCTATATATTTTTTGTTTTAAATAAATTGTTGTATGATGTTAATTTCACTCATCAGACTCACAAGTCACTTAGGATAGCCTTTTGATATCTGCTTTGTTAATTTCGCCCAAAGAACATTTTTAAGGTTCTCACGTACTTCAAAAACTACGAAAAAATAGGAGGTGGAAAATACCACACCCAGTGTTCCGAAATCTGGACCAAAAACCTTAAGAATTTATAATCATTAACTCACGGGATGTCGTAGGAATCTCAATTGGCAATGCCAAAATATCAGAGCGTTTGTGTCTGTCATGATGAGTTTACATATTTTTTTTCTCAGACAAGATTGAACGGTAAGAATTATTGCAGAGTCACAAGTCTCAAATGCAACCTAAACGAAAGGTAAACGGCGGGCGCACAGTGCTTGTAGAAGTAAACACCAGATCGTATTACATTACAATCCCAAAAACAGGGCAACGGAAGGGCTATCAAAATACTGTATATTGCGTTATTTTCGGCTTAATGCATTTTCGTTTCGCCTCATTTGAAATTCGCCAAATTTCGTCATACTTCTATTAAAGGATTGACCGCTTTTAGAATCGCGCAGTTTTGAATTCCCCAATTGATAATGAGGGCGAAAGGGGCGAAAATAAAACGGGTGGGGGGAAAACGAAAATTTACCTGTATACAGTAGTCTATACATTCATATAAAGCTGTGTTAATGTTTAACGTCACACTGAAGAAGCTATACAGTGGAGCCTCATTTATCCGGACTCTTTCGTTTCCAAGCAGACTGTCCGAATTACAGAAACGTAGTTATCATTCAGAGCAATGCTGTTTGAAACATTTGTTCCCTAGACATTTCGCCCGGAAGGTCAAGCATCCAGATTATTGGCATCAGGATCAATGAGGTTCGATTGTATCAAAATAGGCAAACCTCAACAAGGGGCTTCAAAGATTGTCTTTTGCTTAGTATATAGATCAACTGAGTAATTAATTAGGAATCATTAACGTAAAAACACCAAAGAAATCTTCGCATTTAATTCTAAGCGTATATTTTCATCGTAGAACTTCACCAAACAAATGCACTCATATAATTATATACAGTAGAAAATGTTTCCTTGAACGTTGATTTTGCGGTTGTTTAATTATCAGATCTTCCAATTTTGCCCCGATTTCTATTGTCTAAGTCAGCCCACACCGATAAGCTGTCAAATGTTTTCAATCGAGTTTCATATGCAGCTCTTCAAAACATAATCTTTAAATGAATCAAAAGAGGTTAAATGAACTTTTGTCTAGTTGTTGATACCCTTTTGATTTCAGAACAATTGACTACCCCTACATGTACGCATATCATGTTTGTATACTTATTATACTAATGTACTTTAACACCCTGATACTTCCTTTTCATTCATATAACTTCAATTGAAATTAGGGCACAGAATAATAGAGAAACTTGAAGATCAGAAACGCCCAATGTGTGTATACTATCATATCCTGTAGTGTAATGCAGAAGGTGTTGACACGGGGATCTGTATTTATTAAAAACACGTACATGTGCATGTATATAAAAAGAACTATGACTTTTAAGAGTAAAAGTATATCTATCTATCTATCTATCTATCTATCTATCTATCTATCTATCTATCTATCTATCTATCTATCTATCTATCTATCCAACCATCTATCTATCTATCTATCTATCTATCTATCTATCTATCTATCTATCTATCTATCTATCTATTTATCTAACCGTCTGTCTATCTGTAAGCTGACATGTTTTCAATCGAGTTTCATTGGAAGCTCTTGGAAATATAATAAACATACACATTTTAAGTGATACCACTTAATTTTAAGTTATTTAATTTTAATGCTACATTTCTCTCCTACTAATTAAACCAATTATTTAAAAAAAAAACTTGTGACTGAAAGAAAAAAATCATTTCCCTTCCGTTTGTATATTCATATACAACGATGCAGTTGCTCTATTATCATCCGATTATTTGCATTCCTTTAGGAGTCGTAAACTTTGAGGTAGAGTAAGTGGTAATATAAAGTACATCTGGTGGTGCAATTTTGCCATTTTTCAGTGTAATATTTACATAGAAACGAAGTATCGTTGTGGAAATTTATACTTCAAAAATTCTTTTGTTTATTCAAATTTGCCATAGAAACCGATATTGACTATCCAATACACCAAAAGACAAACTAACGCCCCTATTTTGTTTTGTGACATTGACAACACAATGATTTTTCCACTTCACTACAGCCGGAATTTGACATGTGACTTCTTCTACAGATCTGTACGTAACAGAATCCGAACCGGGCTTAGTGCTGATATGGGCGGACGACGGTAGAGCATTACTATATATGGGTCGCTGAGGTCATGTGTACTTAGTCGTCTTACCTGGGGGGTTTGACAATTGCTGACAATGATTTTTTTAGTTAGTTATGACACGCATAAAGAAATTTTAATTTGGAAACACTGATAATACGCTATTATCATTTTGTACAAAAATTGAAACTTTGATTTATTCACAAAAAAGAAAGGAAGAAAAAAGAATAAAGAGAAAAAAAGAACGGGCTTGTAGAGTGCTGACGGTACATACTAGAATAGTGAAGGGGACTAGGATAATTCAAAGATATACTAAGTACAATATAGAGTTAAATATAATCCTTGAGTGCATCCTAAAATTCCGGGTGTTCGGTCACTATAATGCCAAGCAGACTGAGAGAGAGGGGAGTTTTAAGTTACAGATTCATAGTACGTTTAAGTACGTCACACACAAATACGATGTATGCAGTTCATTTTTGTTGATAAACGAATATATGACAGCTTGTTGTGAAACAGTTTTGAGTAAAACTTTTTTTCAAACTAGCGCTAGCTGAGCAAAATCTCTTGAATCCACCACATTCATGTAAATAGCAATATGCTTCTCTAATGTCTTGTAATCTATAAAGATAATCAATGTATATTAAGGAGGGAACATTATAGTGTACATATAATGATGCTTTTGAGCACACATCCCACCTAAACAGTAATTAGTTCTATGGACGAACTTTCGAAGACGATATTAAAAAAACGAAAAAAAACAACAACAAAAAACAGTTTGCACAAACAAAAAATCTCTAGAGTTTAAACTGCATCGCAAGTTAAATATAATTTTACTTAAATTTCTAATGGTCAGAATTTCGGACGTTTCTATTTTTTAGATTGTGGAGCAACGTTGTCATGCAGTTACAGATTTTCTATTAATTGGTCCTATGTCTTGTATTAAACCACCGGGTTTGTTATGTAAACAATGACTAATCATTATGTAGAATTAAGACCTCACTCGGGCATTATTCGTATGTGTGTGTCCAATTGATATTTATATATGTCTTTATTGAGTAGATTGGTCCATATTCAGTATTCATAACTTGATTCAATCAGCTGATAATATACCCAATCCCCGATAAATCACCACCTCGCTCTAACTAGGTTAATTATTTCCATTATACGATTAACTAATTTCTTTCTCCAGGGGACTTGCAGATAATGATGCATGACCTAAAATAGCTGGTAAAAAGAAGAAAAAACCATATGTGAGAGAATTGACACAATCGCCGCTCACTGTGACGTCATATCCTTAGATGTCTGATAATCGGTGTTGATGCTTGTGATTACCGTATGATATGGATTACGGAACTTGATTATGTCGGCACTATGGTGACACATGCAGCTCTTGCATATTTATGCCCTCCTGTGGGCTAAGGTGTTTGATATTAAGTCATGCTAATTCCTATAAATATCCACAAGAAGTGTAATTATGAGTAAGAAATAAAAGAGCAAAGATTTCATTATATTTTAATCAGTTAATATTAATCAGTTCAATCTATAATGTTTTGAGTTTTCGATTTCATGCTGCTGGGTTCTCTTGTAACTTGCAGGAGGTAGAAAATTCATTAGAAATAAATAAACTAGGAAGAAATCCTCACAAAATCATCAAATTCCAGACGTATCAAGCGATGTTGGAAAATCCCAGTCATAAACACGACAAGCTGAGGAATAATTACTGCCTCAACGTGGGAAACAATTGTAAATCCTCATTGGTATGGGACCAGGTGTCCGGAACTAAATTTAAAAATACATCATGAAATGCTTAGTGGCCTTAGCCCCTGCAGATATCATGTTCGACGTTGAGAAACAAATATACGTATGTTGTTTCAACACAAATGCTTTGTTCATTAGGTCACAACATTGGTAGCCCTAGTAAAATAAAGGGTAATTTTTACACCCGCAGTCAGAATACAAGTCGCGATTACAAACGACCAAGTCTTTATTGGCTTTGTGTGTGTGTGTGTGTGTGTGTGTGTGTGTGTGTGTGTGTGTGTGTGTGTGTTTGTGCGTGTGCGTGTGTATGTGTGTGTTTTATTAATTTTATTATTATTTTTATTTTCATTTTGTTGTTGTTGCAATAATGCCTGCGGTTTCACAAGTCTTTATCCTAAGAGGATTTCGGACAAAAATTATTGTGAAGAGATGAAACCCTAGCACCATTAGTTCATAAAAAATGTACCAAGTAAACTTCCAAATCAAGCTATTTTATATACATTTTTAATATTTTTTCTATGAAGGGTGTTAATTAGGTGGACAAATGCGTAATCCGTATTCAAAACTCATTTAACGAAAGGACACATGGAACGGGAAAACGTAAATAGAATAGAAACAGAAGAAATCTAGTCCTTATAGGGGATTAAGACTTAGTTCCCGGGAAGAGTCTGAGGTCGTGAGATCGAATCCGAGCGACACTGTGGTTTGTTAAATCTGTCTTTGGGATGGAACAGTTAAAACCGAGGTCTGGTGTTACAGTAGGTGCCGGCACGTTTAAGAACCCTCCCTACTCTACAGTCATAAGTGATGCGTATTCATGTTACGTAACCGAGAGTCATTTACAATTCTTATATAGCTACACGAAAATATCATTCACACGAATATTTAAAAGCTGCGATGTGTGTATTGTTCATTTCAATGTTGATATTTGCAACCATAGAGGTTCTTAAGGTTTGTTTTAACAACACAGACTTCTGCTCTATGTGACGTTATCGTTTTATACAACACTTACCAGCTTGTAAATCCACAGGCATTGATATGTACTTGGACTTGTTAAGTTTATAAATAAGTTCGTGATTTCTTAAACAATGGTATGGAATATATGATAATAATTTTTGTTCTAAATTTGTATTTGATATTAACAGAGTATTTGATTGACACTTTTGTTGTAAATTACAAGGGGGTCAGACGAATTAAAGCTCCGAGTATTTTTTGAGCGGCGGCATTTCTTTGATTATGATTCCACAAATTCAACCATCATTAGTTTCAGGTATTTTAAACATGGCATAAATTAAGATTAAAATCTTGAATTACATAAAAATTTACCCATAATCTTGATGTTTTATATTTAAACGTAAGCGATATAAAATGACGGAAATTAACCTATATATTAGAGATAAAGCTTATGTGGCTATGGATTCTAAGACTCTTAGCAGTTCTCCCACGTTCCCGTGATGACGTAGGCATATGTCTCTTCAATAGTACGTCAGCAAATCAAGGCGTGCTGATGGCTATCGGTCTACATAGTGTGCTGTCCTTGATCTTTGAATCAAAATTTGAAAAAAGAAATCAGATCTTCGAATTGATTGTTAAGAATCTAATTGGAATCTCACAGAGGTCAATCAATATAGTTAGCATACTTGGTCTGGAACGAAATATACGGGAAGTATGTAACGTATAAAGCTTCTGATTAAACAAATGATATACACATTGAAAACTTATGTCAACTCGGCCATAGATTCTTGTCGACAAATCAAACCATATTCCAGACCAAGGTCCGATGCTAAATTTAGCATCATTAATCTGATAGAGGAACTGATGTTGATCAGTTGTTGGAGTGACGTACTTTGCTTAATTATGTATTGCTCTTCAAAATGTTTTGAAATTGTTAATGTAACGATTTCCTACCTAAATGCAAAATCAACTAAAATCAGCCAGAACTTCACACCGCTAAACACAGTGTTAGAGTATTTTACCTAAATAATAAGGTATTTCTCAAAACCCAAAATAAGGATTTTGAAAAAGTAAATGAAAATTTCATGAGAAAATTAATAAAAATCAATAATTGATTTTCAAGAGCGTTCACCATACTATAAATTATTGGCTTCTTTAAGGAACGTCAGTAAAAAGTAAAATTTACTAATTAATTTTCGAATATCTGGTTACAAAGATAAAACAAAACGAACAGAAGTACATGACACGATTCTGGTTTGGTGATGAAAACAAAAACAACGTTTTATTGAAGGTGGTACAAATTAAATGGTAAGAGGGTTATGATATATAAGATAAAAGAGGAAAATATGAAAATAATAAGAATTCGTGACAATATGGTATTGTTTCAAAGTACAAAAGATCTCAGCGTTAGAATGAAATGCAACCTAAGTGTATAGGATATATCTGTTTCCTTTTAAGCTTGAACGAACTTAAACGTGGTATGAGAGGGAAACATCTTTAATGCAAGCGAAATAAACAAAAAACTGATCATAATAAAACAAATATGTAGATTAAGTTTACGTCGAAAGGGTTTTGGTTCAAATGTTAATTTTTTTAACAGGGAATATTACTCCATGTTGATATTTGTTTAAATGTCAATGCTTTCGAATTAATACTGCCGAGCCCTAGGACAGAACTTGATCCCGAACAAATCCACACCCTTAAATTAGATTTACTCCGATTCACAATTCGCGTGTAAATTCATTGATAACCTTGAGAGCCGGAAATACGGTCGTAAGTCTTTTATCCGTCCATGAACATCATCTTTGTACGGTCACCTAGCGGCGAGACCTTTGTGTATCTGATATAAACTTGGGAGCGTGAATAGAAAGGGTCACACAGGTGATGTATTGTTGACAATTCAAAGAGTTACCATCTGTATTATAGGACGAACAATGGCGGCTATTATCACGTAACATAGATATCCTTATCTTCTGTAGGTTAATCTTAGCTGTTGGTAATGTGAACCTGCGTGAAACTGCGAGACCTTTTAGCAAACTAACCACAACACAGCAGGACGATACGAAATAGTAATTATATTACAATGATATTATGTATTTAATAGACCTATGTATTATATATGTATTAACACGTTACAATACACCATTGCACGAAAATCTCGGGAGCAATTGTAAAAACCTGGTTCAACTCTTCCTTTAAAAGATAAAAATAACGATTTTTAAAAAAATCTTATTGAGAGGTTTGTACTACTGAGTCACCCGTGTCGATAATTGTGTCTGATTTAAGTTATGAACAATTAAATAACGATATGTAAGTTTGACTGGCGAATTAGATTTTTTTCATAACTTGCGACATTATTTCAATCTAATTATAGTGATGTCTATCTGTGCTTTGGGCTCAATCCTACGCAGTGAGCGATCTGAACTTACTAAGCAAAGATATAGTAATACGGGCGGATTTAACTTTCACCTTAATATTTATTTAAGGACTTTCAAAAATTTAGATAAATTTAGAATCGTCGATCCCCAAGCAAGGTCATTCGATCAAGTCTGTTCGATGGAAGCGACTGGTTTTTCGTTTTGGATGAGTCAGTAAAAACCGATGTTTCCATAAAAAGAAAAGTTTTTAAATAGAACGTAAAACAACAATTCAACAACAGTAACTAACGCATCGAACGAAATCCTTACATATGCATATGATTGTAAAATTCATCCAAAGATACTTCTCTTCGCTCGTCTTTAGAGTAGGAATGATTGATAGCCAATGATTGCGAAACCCAGATGCAACACAATTTGCTTTGCTGTCCTACGAAACCACATGTTGCAGTATTCAGCACTTTAAATATTGCTCTCTGGTCAATAGATCGAAGGTAATAGCTTAATCCCTTCGCCTACATCTGCAGCTTGGGTTTACATACAAGAGGAATATTCTTCAAAGCAGTGATAAGCAACTTAAAAATAGGGATAAAAAATCTGAATAAGCTGACAATTTTCATCAAATAATATAATGAAACGTTATAATGTTAATACTGGTGGAAGAATGAGTGCGCTTTAATCTTCCTAATAATAAAAAAGATCCGCGAAAATTATCGAATTTCTTTTTTTAATTTCTTTAATATTGTAATATAAGATTTTATCCGCAAGGTTATATTTTTGTAAGAAAAAAAATAAAATGCTAAATAAAGGAATATAATGGGTGATGCATCTGAATAAGACAAAATATCTATCTGAAAAATTTTATCATTTTTCCGACTATTAATTTTTACTTTTGTCCTAACTGAAAGATAAATTGAAGGACATCTTAAGTTCATTTTTTAAAATCTTACAATGGCATCGAGTGCAGGACTCCTGGTACATATGTGGCCCCATAAGGACCACCAGTTATTCGCATGTAGTCAAGCGATCGCACACATTTTAGAATCGAATAATGTCAGTCAATGCTGAGGGCCTACTCTATTTTGTATATTTATTTTGTATTACTATATTTGAGATCCATTATGTTACATTCTATAAAGAACTATTACAGAACCCTTACCAATGGACTCTCTTTCACACACATAACATACACACAGCGTTGTGGCTATATTTCACACATGTTTTGTCTCTGGTCCTAAGTGACAGGTTTATATCATTCTGAGATATGAATCATACAATTAACAATATGTATTTGAAGAAAAAACACATTAAACGTACAATTGCCTGCCTGACGCATTAAGTCTTCCTGTTGTAAATCTGAGATAAGAACTGTATCAATTAAGACAGTAATTTGATGATAGCAAACAAAGCAAATGGTCATAAGCGGCCTCGTTACTCATAGCCGTCCTAGTTTTGTGTATTGTCTTTTTAAATCTGTAAATACTAGGGAAGATTTTAGGTCTGATAGACGTATTGTTTACCTGTCTCTAGTTCAGACTGATCCGGCTTGGGCAATTAACAGGTGTTGTAACGATGCACCGTTGTGTCCTTGTGTGTTCTGATTAAGTTTTAATAACTGCTGTAAATAAAGTTTAGCATAATGAGATTTCTGATGAAGGGAAGGTTTTGTTCCGGTGATGTTTCTGTGCCACAATCTGCCTGTAGTAAATGAGTTTTTTCCCCTAAAGTAGGTAACCATATTTTACGTTTTCTATGACTAATTCAACAGAACGCAATAAATCAAGTGAACATAGTGCCGTATGACAACGGCCGCTTGTATTGTCGAACATATATTGAAACAAATATACAGGGTCAAACAAATTTACATAACTTCCGTTGAACTCTTTCTTTTCTGATATCATTCACTCTAATTGTGCATGTCCACATTATGTATGCATATAGATGTTCAAGACAAGAGAGAGAGAGAGAGAGAGAGAGAGAGAGAGAGAGAGAGCTATTTTCCTGGTCTTGTACGTTAGTGTTTGCTAATATATTTTTTGTGTATATGTGTGATGAATAGGTTAAACAAATAACATGTCTAATATGCACATATGTTTTCAGTGTAGTAATTCTTTATTGTATCTAGAATAGCAATTGAATATACATTATGTATGTAGAGTACAGTAGCTGTCCGATTTTCTCAAAATCTATTTCTCATACAAATTATGGTTAACTTTGACAGGAGTTCCAACAGTGTTGGTTAAAGTCAGCTTCTCGTACATTCTACGGTAGGTACAATAGTCTAGTTTGCAAGTAAGACCTGTCTTTGGGTTGAATGCTGTCTGTCGTGTTTCATACCGGTTGTTGGACCGTTTTTTTTCACACTGATTTTGACTACTCCGTTTACCTGGGACCGCCGTTGCCGAGTGGTTAGCGTGTTCGACTTCGAATCGAAGGGTCCGGGGTTCGAATCCGCACAGCGCCACGCTGCGATTGACCGTCTTTGTCTTTCGGACGAGATAGTAAAAACCGAGGTCCCGTGTCACAGTAGGTGTTTGCAAGTTCACGAACTCTCCCTGTTCTATGGCCATAGGTGCCGAGCATAGGCAAAATGTTTCGCCCTTCACCGCCGCAAGGTGTCGTCTTCATATGAATGAAATACTTTTGAGTGGGACTTAAACAACAATATAACCAACCGACTCGGTTAACCTGATCAAGATATAGGACTCACAATGGGTTTAATCAATCAACAGGGGATGCTTACTCCTCCTAGGCACTTGATCCCATCTCTGGCGTGTCCGGGTGTCCGTGTCTGCCCAGTTCTTTATTTTGTCTTCCTTATAGGAATTATGAGATCAATTACTGTTCGTTACCTTTACCTTTACAACTTTGTACAGGGGTTTAATTCGCGAAAATTTAAGTGATGCGAATTGCGCGGGGATATTTGTCTCGCGCAAGATATTCTAAACCTGATACCTCATAGGTGCACTACAGAGTGAATTTTTACTCTACAGTTCACTTTTCAATAATTCATCCTCACAAATAAATAAGCAATTCCAAATTTGCGAAAATGAGAGCCAGTGAACAAAACCTTATACAAAGTAACATCATTAGACGTAACGATTTACATTAAATTCATTTGTCTACTATATAAGAAGCAATAAAATATGAAAAGGCAGAGGTTCTCGCTTTTCCTATCTATTGCCTAACCATGTACACTTACGGTAATTGTTCTCGTTCGTGACAATATAACCTTTTCGAATTCAGACAAATTCTCACATTGTAGACCTTATTAGTTAGTTAGTTAAATATTGCTTAACGCCATTTTTAACAATACTTCAGTCATATCATGGCGAATGTAGACACAGCAGTATCACCAGTTTAATCATTACTTTGAAAGTCATTTGGTTTTTTTTGGATCAGCAATTATGTTTTTATCATTTTTGTGCCCTTTCAATCGTGAGGTCGAAGGTACGAATCCGAGCCACACTGTGATTGGTTGTACCTGGTTTTCGGATGAGGTAGTAAAAACTTAAGCTCCGTGTCAGAGTGTGTGCCGGCAGGTTAAAGAACCCTCTCTGTTCTACGACCATAAGTGCCGATCTCTGGAGGGGGACCTAAACCAACAAACCAATAAACACACATTCTAAGATAATGGCAGATAATGAAATTTAATGGCCTTAAATACCATCAAGTTTACGTGATACGGTGGTCTTAAGCTTAGGTTCAACTGTATATGGCCTTTGTATTTCTTTCATGTAATATTAATTTCAAAAACGTGAAAGTGTAACTCGGTTACAAAATCACAACACTGGCAAAGGCATGACCCATATGTATTTTCAGATTAATTTATCGAATATAACAGTCATAGATTAAACAACATAACACTGTCTACATTCAGGCTTAATAAAGGTAATATACGGCAGGTATGTCAATGCTACAGTAAACTCTGACAAAATATACAGTATACTTCGCTGAAAGTTTTTACTGGAATCTACAGAAGTTTTTTCCCCAGCCTTTTATGTCACGAACATTCGCACCAATGATTACTTTTTTGTTTCGCTTATCTTTATCCCGTAAAATGCTATTGTAAACTCGACAGAAAAGTCCAGAATGAATTAAAAATACAGACTGTTATATGATTCATACCAAACCACCAAGTAAATCAATTCCGTTGACAGCCGCAATTTACGTGAGGTCCAGACGGTCCCACAGTGGAAACAGAAAATTACAGTGTAAAACAGAAAATTTATTCCTTATGTGAGATAATTTGCATAGATGAAACAATTCATTTGCATATTTCATTCAGAATCATTAATAACCTTTATCAATTAAAAGTATAGTAATTCATTTAATTGTCCTATAGTTGCACAGTACCTGTGCCATTTGACATTTTTCTTATCAAAAGAGCTACAAAGCCTCCCCATTATAGATTTAGAAATCTATTATCAGCACGGGGAGCAACTAAAGTTGTATTATCAATGATATATGGTCACAAATACAGAGTTACAAAGACCAGTCCCATCTAAAATCAGTAAATCTATCACCATATCAGGATAATGGTCACTGAAAGTGACATGTATAATGTATACAAAGGGACATCAAAACAACCACCGAGGATTGTTAAAAGACCTCCAACATAATTAGCATATATTTGATCATCTGTATACCGTTATGAATTATGGGGAAGATTTGAACTCTGAAAAAAAGATCATTTTGCTGGTCATTTGTTAATTTGAGCCTCGACCGACACAGAATTAAATGAAATTATAATTAAGAAAACTCGCACCTGTGCGCCAACTGTATGTCTGAATAAATGTTTTGATGTACGCGAACAATTGAATTAATACTCTCTGATGTTAAATGTAGAATATCTGAAATGTTATTGACTTTGTAAAAATAATGTTTTCAAACCTTAGAACAACGACATTGCAAACAACACCGCTTCTTCATTGGTCTAAATAAGAAAAAAAAACCCAAAATTGGACTTGAAAGGCTCGTTAACATTTATATTAAGTTTTATTCAGAAAAATCAAGACGTCAAAAAAATAATGTACAAAGTGACACCTTTGGGTATGTAATGAATACTGAATTGGTTCTTTATAATGATTCTGGGATACATGTATATCGCCAACTTTTTATTGCATTGTGAATATAGTTTGATTCTTTTATAGTTTGTAATACCTTTCCCTTCTTTCATTTATGTTATAACTGATACCTTTCAAATGTTTAAATGATGGTTATAGTTATGATAATAATTAAGATTCGCCATTGTTGTCATCGTCGTCGTCGTCGTCATCATCATCATCATCATCATCATCATCATCATCACAATTATCATTATCATCATTATTATAATAGCCAATAAAAATAATAAAATATTAATAATAATTATTATTATTATCATTATTATTATCATTATCATTATTATTATTATTATTATTATTGTCATTACTATTATTATTATTATTATTGATATTTTTATATATTATTTAGTTTTGTTTAATTATTACTATCGATACTTTTATTTTCAGTTGGTGATAAAAGTGGGCGTCTGCAAATTTTTCTTTTCTTATGTCATGTACGTATGCTGTTGACGAACTTTTCTGAAACTTCCATATCCTTTGTTACAGATTCAAAGATACTTTTATTTATAGTATTCTCATTTTCTGCCTACGGTATAAAAAAATCTGTAAATACGTTATATTTGTCCTTTAAAAAATGTTCATATATATTTAGAAATAAAATTCTGAATATACATATTCAAATAACTTAGATAAAAATATTAAATAAGTCAAATGAACGATAGATTTGCGAGTATAATGCATAATGCGTTAATCAGAAAGGCCGACGTCGTTTTCTTGATTAATATGTAATTGATAGAATATTTCAAGTAATATCAAGCAGACGATACATTCACTAACACCTATATGCCCTTTTAATCAACGTTGACAGAGGTACTCTACCATATCATAACACATTCGCACCCGCTAGTATTTATTATAAAATGTCACAAAAGTATATTTTCTTCAAATATTAATGCAGTATAGAAAGATATGTAAGAAACAAGTCCCCTGCAAACAAATATCACTTTCATACGCCGACAGAGTAGCGTGTTATCACACAAACCACGCGAGAAGACAAACACTTGGCGCAGATCGCACGATAACATCCAATCATATGGAACGATGAGTCGTTAACCTGGCTAGCAGCCATGTTTTACCTCCCGCATAACTATCCAGGGTCCAAGCGATGTGGCAAAATAACCCTCAGAAAAAAGAAAGTGTTCCATTTGAAAATAGATTATTCCAGATAAGTCAGCTTATCTAATTACTATTGCAGGTAGGTGCTAGACCCCGCAATGAAAAATGCTTAATCGGCAGATACTCGGGCGAGAACGTTGGATTAAAATCAGACCTCCCTCGGAGTAGTGATTGACTACCAAGAAGAACTATACGTCCTATTTTAGACAACAAAGTATCACTGGTATTAACCTAACAACCAATAGTACAAAATTAACTTGAAGTACGTAAAGAGTTAACATAAGAAAAAAAGGAAATGAATGAAAAGGCTTTTTCCCTTTTCTTTCCTAGTGAACTTAGTAATATGCTTCATGGAACTTGGTACAGAGGACTTAGAACTACTTATATATAGAGAACTTTTCGTTTCAATGCACCAAGACCTTCTCTTATTGAAAAAATATACAGTGTCGCATGAAAGAGACTCAAAACTCAGGCATGCCTTGTTGTCAAAAAAATTATTTTTCAATGGATGAAATACGCGATTCTTTTTACGTAAAATGACTTATTTTAGTTCGTTTAAGTACTGGCGTGGAAGCCACTTATATTGAGCTCTAGTATACATTGCAAACCCGCTTAATTTGAATTTATTTTAATTACCGGTTAGAATACTTCATTACTATTTTAATCCTATATGTATTTGAAAACCTTGTGTATTTGATAGGAAATGCATTACCCTTCCGTTGTAACATAGCCGGGTTCAATTGCACTAGTTAAGGTCATCTGACTGATTGATTAAATTATGTGATATGCGACGTATGTTAGTTTCATCAATAATAATATTTCCTCTCTTTGTTCATATATTCATTGTAATATATTTTCGAAGTTAAACCTACGATGTTTCTAAGTTCGGGGTTGAAAGCTACCGAAAGGAACTTACAGAACAAAAATGTACATGTTCTGAGACAGAAATCGAAGGTCGCCCTCAATTTATTAATGCGCAAAAACTTGTGTTTTATGTTATAAGAAAATGAAATAGGAAATACATGTATACAATAAAAGGTGAATAGGAGTGTTGACCGCAAACAAAACACCCAAGTTGAAGGTTTCAGCAATTAAATAAAGACATAGAGCCTCTGTTATGGAATTATTGTATATGCCTGAGGCGTGTCTAGATGTTTGTATATATAGATATCACATTTCAGACTGGACAAGGTTACTGTACCACTGTATCAAATATATCAAAAATTTTGTCTTCTTTGATTAACTCAGACAGCTTTACTGTCGATTTTGTCTTACAAATTCCTTTTTATATGAAGAACTTGCTACACAATATCCGTTGGTTAGTTGTGTCGTTGTCCAACATCCTTATCAAGATTGTTTCAATCATATGAAGAGGCATGTTGCCGAAGGGCAGCAGGTTCGAATTTCCTATAGACCCTCCGATGACACACATTTCGGTAGGATCCCCTTCTTAAAACTCATCTGTGTGAAAACGTCTTTACCCAGCAAAATAGATAAAAGGTTGGTTGTTCTCCTTAAAGACAAACACGAATGCTTGATATCAATGCTGCTACTGAAATATGCCTCATTTTAACTTTATCCAAAGGAACATCGGCCACCTATACACACCTCATCCTTTGCCAGCCAAACACAAACGTTTTATGATCGAAGTGATAACTAGCTCTTTGTGTTACTTAGAAATCAATCCCATTTTCTTCTTTGTTTAACATGAAAATACGCCACCAAGAACAGGAAGGTCACAGTCTTGAAATCCATGGATCCGCTCTATTTGGGTCTGTGATAATATTTTTGTTTCTTAAAGGACTCTCTCTCTCTCTCTCTCTCTCTCTCTCTCTCTCTCTCTCGTGGAAGACACCAGGTGCTTAATTTGAGTTGTGATTAATGACATTCATCATCCAATATTGATTTCAAACCAAAATATTTCAATTTCTTTTGTCCTCCATACATAATATAGAGGAAATTAAGGAAAATGTCTAGACAAAAGATCTGATTTTGTAATATTTCTGTGAAGTTATTTTCATTTACATGCACAATCCTTTATCACAGATTCATTTTACTTGCATTGCGTAATCTGCAATGGTTCCAATGGTGGTTTTGTAGTTTGAGTTTCTGTCTTATGTGATCTAAATTTTAGTTACCAAATAGGGTTTTCCCATATAAATCACCTGAATGAAGAGACCACCTGTCATATGTGACCATTTTTGCTACCTCTCTTGAATGGTCTCATTAAAAAGGTGATTATTTTATACATATTATATAATAATTCAATAACTGGTTAAGTACGAGCATTTCCACCAATTTGTACTTATAAACATGAGGGGGCCTCCGTGGCCGATTGGTTAGCGTGTTCGACTTTGAATCGAAGGGTCCGGGGTTCGAATCCGCGCAGCGCCACTCTGTGGTTGGCCGTCCCTGTCTTTCGGATGAGACAGTAAAAACCGAGGTCCCGTGTCACAGTAGGTGTTGGCACGTTAAAGAACCCTTCCTGCTTTACGGTCATAGGTGCGGAACAAAGGCAAAATTCGTCGCCCTTCACCGGCACACGGTGACGTCTCCATATGAGTGAAATATTCTTGAGTGGGACGTAAAACAATAATACAACAACATCTATAAACATGATCACTTGTCTTTTAAGAAAGAAAGCTGATTCCTTTTTTTGGCGAGTTATAAATACGCACTTCATCTGTTAGAGCACCTTCGTGTAGTATCCGTTTGAATTCATAAAAGGCATATAGTATTTAAGTAAATGCCCATAGCTGATTGTGATTGACAACTTTAACCTGAACCCTTGACATAAAACGCGTGATTATTACCGCAAAATGACAGTGCACCCTCCTTACACCTGACATTTTTATAAACAATTTGAGCTCTATCATTATCTACCTGGTTAGCATTAAGATGTTATGTAAGAATGACAATGTAAATCTACGTCGACCTCACAAGAGGACTAACATCTAATAAATGCACCAACTCCCTTTAATTGTATCCATTAAACTTCATAATGTTATCTCTACATGCTTCGTGTGCACTAGGTTGTTTACTAACAAAATTTTAAAGTTCAAAATGTATGTTTTAATAAAAAGTACAATAATTCTTACACAGTTGACAGAATAAATGCAGACTTTCCTGTTTCGAATGTGACGAACATTTGATCTTTTACAAGTGTTAGAATATCGGCAGTTATAAAAACGATCGCGATCCTCTTTAATCTTAATTCACCTTATTTATCTTATATACAAACCGACGTTGTTATACAATATAAACTAAAATGTCAGGTCACATTGATACAGAACCGGAACCGGACTATAAATAATGGTAATTGATTTATACCCGGAAAGGTTCCGGATATTATTTGTCGTCTGCTAAAAAATATCACTGTAATCTTCATGATTGATAAGTCGCATTGTTACCTATCTACTATGAGTTAATGATTCGAAAGTTTCTCTTTAAATCTGTAAACAAACGAGATACAAGTATCAATTTAAAGTCAAATTTGGCTAGGGGGTAGCAATTTATTAACGGTTTGACCACAGGGAATGGTCCTCCAAAATAAACCCCCATAGAGATAATACGTATTGAAAACAGTAAACATTTGTTTATACTAACGGGCACACGACCGGAGAAAAGTCTTAAGGAGGTAAACCACAAACGAAGACTAAACAACAATTTTTGGATTATAAGAAATAAAATGTATTGTTAATAAGAAATGTTATCAAGTCCGTTCGTATTGTTTTGTCGCATTATCAGGTCTTAACCATGTGTTTGTTTTCTGTATAAAATGTTAACCGATACCTACACGCGTAAGTGGACATCTACCTGTTATATGTGAACAATCTTCGACCTGGGAGGTTTTGTTTTTATATCGCCTGCTGCATTTTATCTGACATTTTTATAAACCCGTGATCTTGAAATATGTTTGAATCAAGAACCCCGCTATGGTGAAAATATTTATGACTGAAAAAATTCAGTGACACTACTTACACGTGGTCGCTGAGCTGCAGCATTTCAATAAAATTACTTCTATTTTATTTGATGGGGAAAAAAACTTATTACATTTTGTTAAATCCCTAGACCTAGGGACTTTATGAAAGATGTTAGTACTCGAGTACTGGTTTGTTTTCTAAACATGGAGGTTTTCAAGAAGGCATTCACTGCTTAAATTCATTTCACGCTACGTTCACCATTATTTTAGTTTCACATGCCTGGTAAAGCCTGAAATAATTTCTTACACGAGGACCTTGCACGAAATCACCCATGTTCCAAGATCATTTATACATATATGTAAAACTTAACCTAGAGGTAGCATAACCGAAGTCCTATTTGTGCAACTGTGGGGTGGCCAAATTTTCCACTTGAAGTATA
>JACSZP010039318.1:0-10056 GCA_016161895.1 Pinna nobilis | reverse complement strand
ATATATATATACCTTTCGTAAATGCCTTTACGAAAAATTACTCCAAAATTAAAATGCTTCCTTTTTCTCCCCATGACTGTAATTTTGAAATAAACATCATGAAGAAAATGTCAAAATACATGTACTTCATTTTGGCATTGAGTGTTTCGTTTTCATAACTTTTCTCAGAGATGTAGAGCACAATATTGAAAAACATTTTTACACTTTTTTACACATCATAGCGTAAAGTCACTGTTCATCCATATGTGCATCTGTTCCTAGTCAAATCTAAACCCTTCCATAACTTAAGATCATTCTTACAATGAATAATCCACATGAATCAGGCTTGTCGCCCACCTTGTTTCATAACTGAAGGTCATGGTTAATCTGGATTTATTACCCGAGAGTTTTGCTCACATCTACGAGTATTGAGTGATCTGGATCATAGTTCACACAAATGTTTCTTTTGACATACTCGTGTGCACTGAGTGTGACCTAGGTCGAAGGTTAGGCCATTCTCACATTTTGACCTGAAGTTTATTTTGCCCAAATTTTCCAGCATTAAGTGACATGGATCATAGTTCACACATATGCTACTTATGAAATAAAAGTATGTGCTGATTTTGACCCAAGGTCAAACATGAAGGTCATTTTCGAATCGGATTTAAAGCTTAATTTGCCCATATTTCCTTCTAGTATTGTGTAGCCTGGATTGCATTTTTCAAATGATACCAAGGTCCAAAGGGGAGTGCACTAGCCTTGGCATGAATTATAAAGTCAAGGATATTCAGAATTTGTGACCTTATATCTTGATTTGCTCATGTGTCCTTCCAGTAATGAGTAATGAATACAGATTATATTCCATGGCGTTGTTACTCATGACATGGCATTGCAGCTCACTTTGTCTCAAGGTTAAAGGTCAATTCGACGTCTCCATATGAGTGAAATATTCTTGATTGGGACGTTAAACAACAACAAACAAAACAAAAGGTCAATTCAAGGCCATTATGCATTTGTGACTTGAAATCTTATTTTACTCATTTTTTTTTATCATGTATTGAGTGTTCTTGGTCATCATACACACACATTTTACATATGACCAAGAAATGTGTAGTGCACCTACAGTCAGATCAAGGATTATGTGAGTTGCAATCTTATTTTGTCGTATCTCCTTCCAGTATTAAGTGAGTAACTTCATTGTTCTTGCAACTGTTTTCAATAGGCAAATAATGCGCGGGGCATATTTGTTTTCTGATTATTTGTCTTGTAAAGTAAAAATGTATCAAGATAAGCATTGTCTAATACTAAAGAGCTATACGACAACCTGTAGAACACTCCAGGGTGTCACTGTGGCCTAATGATTAGAACTTTGTGCTTTGAACAATTTAGTCCGCCACCTCTAGTCAGCACGGATTTTAGCCACGGTGAAAAACATCGATTACGTGAGAATATTTTCCTCTTTACTTGTTGAAGGCTTACTTGTCACCAGTTTACAACTTCCTGGGTACATTTGTAACTGGGCTCTCTCCTATAAAAATTGGTTGTCACCAAATGACTGAAAAATTGTCGAGATATGTGAAACAAATCAAACAACAAACAGAACTAACAAGGATCTTATAAATCTTTATTTTAAAAAACGTAATATATAGAATACAAAGACTTCAATAATACTCCTGGTCGTAGATGAGTATACAATAATACAATCAAATACAATGACAGGGCACCATTAAATAAAAATGTGAAATTCTTCACTTGGGCAAAAATGACTTACTGGGCACAGATGACTTACTGAGCAAAAATACCTTACTGTGCACAGATGGCTTACTGAGCACATGCCTTACTGGGCATATGTGACTTACTGAGCAC
Source organism: Pinna nobilis (assembly GCA_016161895.1). NCBI lineage: Eukaryota > Metazoa > Mollusca > Bivalvia > Pterioida > Pinnidae > Pinna > Pinna nobilis. The sequence goes on along the minus strand of JACSZP010039318.1, from coordinate 8,211 downwards.
AAATGCCTTACTGGGCACAGATGACTTACTGAGCACAAATGCCTTACTGGGCACAGTATTTTACTGAATATTATTCAATTTTGCTAGCACCTGGATATAAGTAGATTTGCAAATAGAACCAAATGTGAAATATAACCTTAACGAAAATGTATGTCTTGAATTGTGATGGTGATAATGTTAAGTGATTTGAAAAAAGTAAGAGAAAATTATTCGATGTAGCGATGTAAGTGGTGAATACAGATAAAGATGAAGTATTTATAGATCTAATAGATTATTACAGAACCCGAAAGTGCTAAAATGGGTAAGAACCTTATAAATGGCCGTAATTATGGAACTTAAACTATATCTCAGCATTCGATTAAACCTAAATTTAAGGAGATCGAGGTGAGGGACTTTTGGGAAGATACTTGGGTGTATTCTTATATACATTTGTTGTATTTATCTGTGACTCCCAAACCAGATGTCAATAATGGTAAAGAAAGTATAATCTTTAACTGAATGTCATACACCAATTAAGCTTGTGCTTAGGCTGGTAGCACTTGTAATAGATGTGACAAATATTTATAAAAAGTTTATTTCCTGTTAATAGATCCAGTACTACGACAAGGAAAAAAATATATAAGTATTCATAAATATGTATATATATTAATATATTTCCAAACAATTTCAAACAACATAAACTTAAGTTTCTTGCTAAAGTATGTGTTTGTGACACGTTTTGCTGTAGTTGTGCACATGGTTTTATTCTGGTTATTCCGGATTGGAAATGGATGAGTTAAGACATATACGTATTGTAAGATAAGTTAAGATAACTTCTTCTATTTTAAGATAAGTTTAAGAAAATATGCACATATTCTATCATTTACATGTGTATATAGCTATACTTATGTAGTTTTTGTGACAAATTATTCGTTGACAAAAGATATAAAAGCTTTTATACTTTACAGAATTGAATTATGGAATTTATATTATAAAATTACAAAGGAATCCAAGATCGACGGATAGTATGCCGTGTACGGAATATGCAATCACGAGTCTAAAACCGGGAAATTTTCACATCAACGAAGTTAGAAGACGATGCTGAATTAAACTTGATTAAATCACCCAATGGTATCTGATAGATTAATGTATTCATCGACTATTCATCTCATGTACTTAAAAGAAACTACCATACACTGTCTAGAATCTCTCTCTCTCTCTCTCTCTCTCTCTCTCTCTCTCTCTCTCATATGTAAGTCTTCAAGCAAAAGCAGGTAGTATAATGAAAAGCCAGACGGACATAGGACACGTAGTAGATAGTAATACGCAGATGTAATATCAGTGGAAATTTGAAACACGTGTTAGTGATAAAGGTTAAGCATATGTAAGTAGGTCATTAATGGTGTTTGTTTGAGGATTTTGATTCGCTAAAACAAAATATGACTTATCTTCCTTTGACCATATTTCGGAGAATAGCACGCAGTAATACAACTAAACTTAAGAACAGTTATCACTCTTTGACCGTTTGCTTTTATATTCACTTTTCACATTGGGAAACCAAGTCTGATATTATGTTTCTTAATTCAAGTTTTGATTTTTCATTAAAGTTGAACATTTACCATTCCGCACGAAAGTGAATATGGCCACTGATTGGTCGAATTTCTTATCTAGTTGTTCTCGTTCTTTGGGAGCAGTTCGCTGAAAAGGAGAAGGGACAGTGTTGGAATTGTTTCATTTTAGAGTAACAAATACACAAATTTAAGATTTGTAACAACCTCAGCCAAATATATAAAATATTGTATTCGAAATATCAGATTGCTGCTATGTACAACTACGGGCACAGTTGAAAATGTGCATTGCTACCCGAGGGCAATAAGGACTGAAGTAGCCTAAGCAGTTGAGTTTTAGCCAAAGTTACAGCGGAGTGAGGTTTAATCACGTGACCGATTATATTAGCAGAACCAGTTTGGTTTGAGGGCAGCTCTTTGCAGTAGTAACTTCAACTTCAACGTTTTAATTACCATCAGTAACAAATTGTTGTATACTTTCGCACTTAGACTGCGGGTTTCATTGGAAACTTGTATTGTAAATAGTATATGTCCATATACGGTTATAGACGCAGAATTAAATGCCTAATTAAGTTTAATTATACATAACGTATTCGTTGTAACAAACACATTTAATCCGTGGTGTGGCCTCATATCATTCTAAACGAATCATTAAAACCTAGGTATCATTACCTGTCTTCGTAAGAGTAATGAGTGAAATCTTTAAAATGCTTAGAAGTTCATTTCATAAAAATATGCATATGGCCATCTCAAAATATTATATTTTCCATTTGTTTATGGAGCACGGAAATATATTTTTTATTTACATCAAGGTCGGTTGTTAATTGTGATGTGAAGTTAGTGGAGGCATATGAATGCGCTTTAGCATTTCTGAAGCAGTGATGAAAGGATTGCTTATTTCTGGGGGATTAGTATAAAATTACTGACATTATTAAGTAGGAAAACTGCAGAATAAGGAGACAATGAGGTTAAAGAAGAAATCAAAGTTATATAAATACATGTATATATAGACATAGGATTTGATGGATTGGGTGAGAACAGGTGCCCGGGATCAATATTTGTCGGCTACATACCGGTATTTCAATATCATAATGTATTAAACAACATTATTAAAGTTACAATAAAATGATTCACTAATGTACACTGTGAAACTAATCGAAACAATAAATGAATTAAGTAAAGCTATATTGTAAAGAAAAAATGTATATACAAAAAATAATATCAGCTGGTAATATGAAGATAACATAATTGATTGCTTTGTCTTTGGATTTCGGTAGTACTAATATATAAACATGTATATAACAAATAAAACAGCTGTATAAAATGCTGATAAGTGAATAAAAGATCAACAATGGCTTGAACATTAATAAATGTACGTCCATTCTCTACGAAATTCTCGTCTAGCCGCAGGTGCCCCCATGTCAAATTTGTAACATAAAAGAGTGACGAGCGACACATATTTGAAAATTATAGCGTTATATAATGAAAATTCAGAAATTAGAGTATTCCTTCAATTTCAATGAAAAATGATTTTTTATGGTATTTGATTGTCAATGAATGCCATGATATATCTTCTCTACGGTACTTGTGTAAATATCGAAAATACTCAAAATGCCTCATTGCTAAAGAGTGAACGTATAACTATAAGCATTACGAGTGCATAATTGCTCCGTCATGACATAGGAAAATGCAGGCGGTGATTTTCGGTAAAATTGATTTGAGGTAAATTATGTAGAAACATTTGAATTAAGTGTATAAAGTGTCTAAAATAATTATGAACAGTAGATAAACTAACAAGATATAAAACCAAACAATACATCAAACATCCTACAGATGAACAGACTATGATTACTGGTGAGAAAGTTTTAATAGAAAAAGGAAAAAAACTTGCAGAAAGTGTTTTAAAGACATTTTCACGATATCGTAAAATACCGTAATATTATGCACAAGAAATGAAATCTAGAAAGGGCAATTCAAAATTTCACACAGAAATGCGAGAAAATCCCCAAATATCATGAAGAACAATATATATATATATATATATATATAAAGCATAAGTGTATATTCATATATCAACATCTGTTAAAATAAACCGTATCTAAAAATGCATAGTACGACTAATAGCAAATATTGATATTATATATAATATAATTTGGTATCAGAATAACTTTTCTCAAACATATTTTTATATAAAACATGTACAAAATTATTATCTGTGAGTAAAATTATGTGCATAGTTGATTATTTACCAATAAAGAAAGTAAATCAACAAATCTGTTTCCAAAAAAAAAAACCAAAAAAAAAAAACGCCAATGAACACAGGTACATTGTACACTAACAAAGGTAAATCTTACACATGGGTGCTATCTGCTGCTTCGTTATCAGTCTTGCCGTTTGCGCGAGGCTGGTCGACAGACGGGAACCCGTCATCTGCGACAATGAAAAAATCTTGATCGTCAAAGAGATTGTCATCTTGTGGTTTGTCCAAACCCGGAATAAAGCGGAGGAGGAGACCTGGAACAGATGACAGCAATAGTAAATCTCACTTGTAATCATTTTTACGTACAAAATCTGTCGTCACTTTATTATTTATTTTTCACTTATTTCATTTCGATATGGGGCCTCACAATGGGTGTTACCAGTTGGCCAAGGGGTCTCACAGTGAGTGTTACCGGTTGGTCAGTGGGCATCATGATTACCTGTTAACTAGGAAATTCTTTGGCACCTGATCCCACCGTTGGACTTTCAGAGATCCTTGTTTGTAACGAAAGGTGGATCGTCTTTATACTTATGCGTTATATATCACTAGGTTTTAGGTATAGTAAAACCTGCTCTAGTGACCACCTGTATATAAAGGCCACCTGGTCACAAAGACCACTTTTTGCTGTCTCCAATAATACTATTTGTGTACAAATCAACCTCTATATAAAAACCACCTGCCTATAAAGACCGATTTTCTTTAGTACCAGTAGATGTCTTTATATACAAGTTTCACTGTATATTTACTTCATGCACACCTCGGTAATCATAGTGTCCTTGAAAACCTGGGCTCCACATAAGTGAAGACTTATTAACAGGCGAGATATTGTTCGGGCACTGTGCTATTTGCACTAGTGATTTTGACCTTTAATTATAGAATTCGTTTTCAACGTAAGGTTAAACAACATTTCAGTCATAAAAATGACACCTAAGTTTAAGTGTTCAGGAGAAACAGTGTTCATTTTGTTATTATGTAAAGACTGCTGGATTTCTTAAATAAATGTTGAACAGGCAACAGAACTTTCTAGAATACTTTGTGCGAAAACATAAAAAAGATTCAATCTCATTTACATTAGCATAGAATGATGTTTTTAAGCAACTTCTGAACAAATTGTACCCTTGTAAAATTTAAAGTAGCTATCGTATAACACAATTTGTAGCATGAATTTCAATCATCATCACAAATGATAGCAGTCATAATACACAATAAACAATGATGCAGCAAGTATCACGTAAGAAAAAGTGCGCATATTATATAATTCCGTACACAAAAGACTGTATAACAGTATTAATTACATGCTTAGGTTTCTCATATGGTGCAACAAGCACTTGTCTTGAGAAGAATTGCGCCTTAAATTACCAACAGCCGTGTCACATTGACAGAAGGTCTTCCCATAAAACGTTGGAATTCTGCACACTACTGATATTTGATATATTTCTTTTTGGCAATAAACTTTTTCCAAATGTTTTTAATGTAATTGATACATATTATTTATTGCTGTATGAATTAATTCAAAATTGAAACTATTTAAGCGATATGACATACTAATAAAATGTATTTTTTGCTCTCAATAAAATCCAGTAGACCTTACCATCTTACTTTGGAGGTATTGTCACAATATCAGCAACTGATATACGATATTTTGTCTTATTCTGGTCTAGTTTTACTCAATTACGTATCTGATCACTCCAAAACTGTTAGTCATTTAGCCTAAATGTCGGGATTCATAATGTAAATCTATATGTTATACTATATAATATGTATGATGTACATGTATTTTGAAATTTGTAAATGATGTGTAATTTAATTTTCTTAAAAATTTGGATAAAATGGTTTAGACCTATAGATACATCCAGTTCCAGAAATTCTCTACTGAACTATTTTTGACCTAAAATACTTTCACTTTAAATAAACATTTGCAAATGTAAACAAATATTCTAAAATGATGTTATGCGAGATTCTAGAGCATTAGAACAAACATTTTAAACTAATAAAGATACAACGAAACATTAAATGAATAAAGTTACAGTGTAAAAGTTTTTGGAAAAATCATTAACTGGTAAATATTCATTTTCTAGGAATTATTCATCGGTAAATGGCTAGCTATCGTCTGCTACTGAGAGAATGAAAATTAAGCTCGCTATCGTCTATGACCTAATTTAACATCAGAACAGTGTAGGATATTAACATCTGGAATGATCAATATGTAGCCGAAGATATAAGTGTGGACGGGTAATCTAGATTGATATCTTTGTAGAGGAAATTGAGTCGGACCATACAAAATGACATAAGTGAGCGCCTTGACCACCAATGTTTGTAAGAAACATCGATAGGCATTTTCTGATGAAGGAAACAATGAACACGTAGTAGATCTTGGACAAAGTCAATCTAATTTGAAAATAAGAGACGCTCGAGATCAAAGAGGGGGGGGGGGCGTATAATGGTAAGCCTGAAGAACATCCAGTGGAAATGTCAAGTTTATGTGACGGAAGAGCGAGCCTGGCTACAAATGCGAGTAATTCTTATCTGTCTTCTGCACTTAAACTGATAAATTGTCTCACAGACTGATAATCCACTACGACCGGATTTGTTCTAGGATTAAGAAACCTCGCAATTTTTTGCCTAACGTTCAAATTTCTTGGCCACAAAAGCCTATGTATAGTTTCAATTGTTTTATAACTTAATTCAGTTTTACAAAGACCGAAAAGCAAGTTATATCACCTTATATTAATAAAAATCTGATTGGCCCCGATGTTGGCGTATCTACTTGCAGCTTTTTTCGCTGTGGGAGGAAACCGTAGTACCCGGGGAAATGAAAATCCGGGCATCCGACTTAGCGACCAACTATTTCACATAATCGTAAGTGCACACCCCTATCAAATCCTAGCATCGAAAAAGAGCTGCATTTGGCGAGAAACGAGTGTACTAACCACTGACTACTCGGATATCCCTGTTTAATGGTTTGAATATTTGGCAAGAAGAAAGAAAAAAAAATGAACAAAGGGAAAGGGACTATCAAGCAAAATTTGACTTTGGCTCTAATCTGTTGTCTTGGATTACTATAGCGATCTTGTAAACAATTAATCAGTGCTATTTGTCCTAAAACATACCTGTAACCGCACCGCCGACAATAGCAATTACAAGGGTAACGAAGAGAGCAGCAAACTGGTACCCTGCTTGTGCGCCAGCTGACCGACCCATGCCAGCTTCCAGTGTCGGTATTTTCATCAAATATTCGTTATATTCTGTTGTGTTATCCTTTGGTGTCCGTGCAGGGAGAACTTCAAACAGGCTGAGGGGATAAAATCAAATTAAATAACCTCTGGAATTTCATTTTGTCACTTACAGTATTACAATCAATGCAAAATGCTTGTCCAAGAGTGTGCAATGTCATTTTTCAGTGATTATTAAGGAAGATCTTAGTGCAAGTACCATTTACGTCTTATGATGTTGTAGTAAAACGTACTCTTGTTCCCTGGTTTCTTAATTAAATGTAAACAACTTAATGTACAAAAGCTGAATCCTTTGACTTTTTGACAAAAACCATGTGCTCACTTTCATTACTTATGAATGAGATTCTTCTAAGGCAAGATATAAAAATAACGTCAAAATAAGAACCTGCCTTTATAATAACTAAACAGTTTATAATAAAATGTACATGTGCATTATTGAACTGAATTTATGCAACTTTGTTCACGGTTTCTTACATTGAATGACCTATTGTTGGTATACATGTACAATAGTTATGATTGACAAAATTAATCAGGAAAATACTTAGCCAGTAATATTGTGAGATCCTAAGGTCTATAATGCAGCGTTGTAAAAGAATAATAATTACCTTTCTCCCCATGAATCGAAAGAGGAGATACCAGCCACCACAACACCGGCAATTCCCGCCAAAATTCCCGGTAAGCCATGGAGATTATGTACTCCACACGTGTCGTGCATTTTTAACTTACTTGTGAGAAATGGCTGCGAACAAATAAATATGAAATTAAGAAATGTAAGAATATGAAACTACGTTTATAGCAAATGTGCTTTCCAGAACCTGCTTAGTTTTTCTAGTCTAGTTATGGATTATCATTAACTTCTTTCATTTTAAAGAAATATTCTATAAACAATTTTCTGGCGATTACACTTCACACGTTTATGTACTTTACGTATGCCAGTAATAACAAGATCAATAATGAGGCAGGAACTTAGAAAAGCCCGTCATTTATAGCTTTAATTAATATTTTCAAATGTTTCTTGTCAGGAGACAATATACTCGTACATTTCAGACACTTTGTGAACATTGAACAAACACGGATCTCTGACAACCCAGAGGTGGGATCAGGTGTCATGGAGGAGTAAGCTCCCCTGCTGACACGGACCTCTGACAACCCAGAGGTGGGATCAGGTGTC
>JACSZP010039278.1:0-15135 GCA_016161895.1 Pinna nobilis | reverse complement strand
GCTACAGTTGTAGTTAGATCACACCTACATTCGTTCCATGTATTGAAAATGAACATGTTTTACATTCTTTTTTTCTTTTCAGACATATTAAATTAATTTGTTCGGGATGAGGCTTCATGTATTGTACATTTGTTTGGCCCTGAACACTCTGTACGTCACACCATGTATCGGCAAAATGACGGAGCTAGAGCTGGACAAAGTTATGTGTAAGTATTACTGTATACATGTTTATATTCTCCCGTAGTTATTCTCGCATTCAAGCACTTCCCAATAGTTTCGCATCGTTTTAAATTCGCCCAGTCTCGTCTTAACTCTATATAAAACAACTTTTTTTAATTCACCTATCTTTAAACTTGCCCACTGACGATTAGGGTAAAAGGAGCAAAAATAAAATTGGGGCGAACATTTCCCTGTATACAGTATTTCGATGAACATTGCCAAATTCTGTATTTTGTACATGTATTCGTCATTGGAGTTTGATCGATTTTTGTTGGCCTTTCATGTGACAAAAAGTGTAATGAGGCTCAAATCAGAAGTGTAATATTTTAACCTCTGCCAATAACCAATCAAATTCCATGTTTCCTGCATTGTATACACACGTCAACAAAATGATTATACATTGATACCAAAAATATGAGTCAACGTCACAGGATTTGGCCTTTCAGTAAGGTTTTACACGTATTAGATCTCTGTGATATATTTCCCCAGTGTGTAATTTTCGAATGTGTAGTATATCATGACATTAAAAAAAAAAACGATTTTGAAACTGCTTATTTGCCAGGGGTCAACATTCAGCAAACATTTAACTTGTCTAGTGGGGCAAGTACGTATCAAAAGTTACTTGTCCAAATTCCTCTTTTGCGTGTCCAAAATGTGCCTACCAAATCATTGAATGACTTCATTCCCCTCAAAAGAATAAACACTATAACCTATCTACATGTACTTACCAGAAAACATTACCAATGTGCACAATAAGCAAGAATCAGCATTTGCAGTGACAACTTTTTGCTAGTTAGATTAAGAGCATATTACTTTTTTTCAACCGAAATCGAGGGTTTCCGAGGAACAATTGCGACGGCATGCTCACAGGAGACGTTCACTCCTTCCGGATACCTGGTCCCATCTCATTAGGGATTGGCATTTGTTTTCCACGTTGAGACCGTCATTATTCTAGACTTGTCAAATTTTTAGGACATGGGTTTACGAATACCCTTCAGGTATTCCTCAATTTTACAATGAAATGTAATGGTCAATAAAATGGGGCCTCCGTGGCCGAGTGGTTAGCGTGTTTGACTTCGAATCAGAGGGTCTTGGGTTCGATTCCCGCAGCGCCACTCCGCGGTTGGCCGTCCCTGTCTTTCGGGTGAGACAGTAAAAACCGAGGTCCCGTGTCACAGTAGGTGTTGACACGTTAAAGAACCCTCCCTGCTCTACGGCCATAAGTGCCGAGCNNATGGTCAATAATAATTTTCAAAAAATTCAAATGGACTTATGAAAGGTAATTCAAAAGATTTTGTATAGAAAATAAAATCTAAAAGTAAAGAACCTACTTGTCCCATCGGGCAAGTACTAAGTTGATGAAAATGACTTGTCTGACATCAAAATTACCAGGTACCAGACAATCGGACAAATGTTAAAGTTAACCCCTGTTGGTGATTTCCTGATTAAATTATTTTCTTTTTTTTTGTGAATCTAACATTCTATTTTGTTAACAGTATTAAATGTTGCCATCAAAGGCCGGCTGGTCAACAAACTGACCAGTGTCTTGTCCACCATGCAGTCAACAAGGAGAGCACTGGTCGAAGATGTACAGGACTGTTTGATAAAAGTATCTGCGTCACAGGTTTTGTGCAAAAATTGTGTGCGTGAAAAGTGTGAGAAAAGGTGAGAACAGGATTTTACTACATAACTGCGTTTTTATGTACTTAACTTTAACATGTACAGTGTTAATAATATTCTTTTTGAAGTTCAGGGGAAATAAATGTTCTTTATATTTAAATTGGTCAAATATTTAAATTTCAAATTTCTACTCAAAATGAAAATGTATATTTTTTCTATTATAGTAAGCATAAATACGCCGCCTGGTGAAAAACAACTAGAGCTATATTTTGTAAATGTCATAATATGTTTACGTCCCCTTCTGACTGTCTTGTGTGACATCAGACTCGATTTGCTTCTTTGTTGGCCATCATTTGCGACCTCACCCACTACGTTTTCCTCGGCACCTCTCAAAGTAACAATAGAAGCCCATATACGTGTAGTTATTGTTATTTCAATGGTGAAAAAGTAACACTCACATGGTTTGAAAATAAACCAATGCAATTTCTCCTCTTTTCAGTAATGATTGTTCCGTTCAGACCTAAAACAATTCCTCATAATTTGTTCATATGACCTCTGTCTTAGATACCTACTCAGATCTAGAATTATATCAGAAACTAAAAAACGAATCCTTTCACATATCAGTGGACCATTAAAATTAATCGATAGAAAAGCATTATTGGAAAATGTAAATGAAAGTATTAGACCACGTTAATGAAAGTAAATGGTTAAATCAAAATGAAATACATATATGATTATTTCATACACTAGCATTTTATACATACACATGAAACTAGAAAGTTAGCAACAGCCGTGCAGTGTTCGGATAAAGAATATAAGTCGTGTGTCGGAGTAGGAAAAAAATTGTCGTCCAGTCAGACGTTTGAATGAATGAATACAAATACATGTACATACATGAAAGCAATATACATACGCAATTGTAGACTCATCATATTTAGTACATCACATGATAATTTCTTAATTCATCATTGGATAACGACGTGAATATTATTTAGTGTAGAAATCATCAGTCCTTGACTACGGGATTACTATACGTAACAATGGGTCTATAGCCAAGTATAGCCCCCCCGCGAAAACAGCGTGACGTCAGAAGTTCTGACAATGACATAACTTTATGCAACAGAGTACTGGCAGCAAGAGGATTAAATGATTATAATTTGCTGATAGTATTAAAATATTCTATGGCTTAAGTTTCAAGTTAATATAAAATTATTCATTATTTCTTGTTCTTGGGGGGAAAACCACACACATGTGATGTGATGTACTAAATCTATTATTGACCACTCCCTCGGGAACAGTTCCCTTATAGTGTTATCTGGTGAGCAATAGTACCCGCGCCTTACGTCTGGGGCACTATACCTCACCAGACAACACTATAGGAGAACAGTTCCCTCGGGAGTGGTCCATAATAGATTAATATACACACTCGTAAAACTCTATACACTTGAAACCTGATGTATAGAAATGGATGAATTATGAACTTTTCTGTCAGGGTTTCCAACTTGATTAGAATAGTAATAAAATGGTTAAATCGGGCAGTTAAAATACTTCCAGTTTTCAAAATAAGTGGGTTCCAGTGAACAATCTTTGTATTGTTTTAAATGACTCTTTGATATCTTTTTTTCCAATTATTCAGGTAATTTGACCCATTATAAGAATGTTTTCTTACAGTGAAAGGACTTGGTTATTTCAAGTCAATCCTTGATACGGGATTTCGGAATTTACTGTCATTTTTCGCTCATTGTTGAAAAAATAGACACGTATGACGATTATTTTAAACATTTTTATTCCACAATTATGAATGAAATAGTATCTGAAATTTCAGGGCTGCAGAATGCAGAGTAAATGTTAAAAGGTTGGACATGGTCCTTCAACAGGACCAGAAGACAGACATCTCTGGGTTAGATTTCATTGGTCCTAATGCAGAAATTGTCGAGGGCATAGATATGTTATCAGGGGAGGCCAAAAATGATATTCTATCGGAGGTAGGAGTTTTTGAACTTTTTTTTCTTATGTATTTCTGTTTCGTTGTTGTTGACGAAATACATATATATATAATTCACACTAGTGTATCATTAAGAATATTATCATAATATTAATACATGTACTATAATAGAACATCATTAAGAAAATATCATAAATATATAGCTGTATACTCATCATTTTTTATGTAAGATAAGAAGAAAGGAAAGGGTACAGAGGATGGATAGTCGTTGAGCGTTGCTGTTGTATCTTGAGTAGTACATTTTGTACGTACTGGATACCAGAAACTTCGATTACTTTCAACATTATGAAAATGTTAGGGTCTATATAATGGTCTTGTATGCGATCAAAATGTTTAATCTTTATAACGCGTTGAGAAACTTGTTTGAAAGTGTTTGTTGAGTTAATCTTATCAATTACGATTGAGATTCAGTTCTGATATATGTCACTTGAGTTTGACCTAGACTATACAGCTGCGACGTGATAATAGGGGATGATTACTCCTCAATGACATCTTGTCCCACATCTGAATTCTCACAGATCAGTAACTATCCTTACATCACTTGAATTATATATTGTCCCATGAATGAAGGTTAATTTGGAATAATACACACCATTTAATGCTGAGAAATTCTTGTTAACAAATAAATATTAATTCAACGTCTTTGTTGTTCAGATACCTTATGAAATGCGCGAGGAAGCCGAAAAGGTCATGGAGCAGGAGAAGACACAGTCCAAGTTGGAAATTCTTCAAAACAGCATTAAAAAGACTGTCGGAAATTTGCCGAACTTGATTCCAAAAGTGAAGGAAGCTATAAGCACATTCAATTCAAAGATAGATGATCCAGAAACAATTAACAACCTGGCTGACACTGCAGCCAAACAAGTATGTATTATCGTATTTTATGATCGAAACCTCAGTCACCTGGTGCTACCCCTTCAGGATTCCTTAGTCCTTTTCATATTGTGACCGTTTTTGTTCCAAGCTTTTATCACATAAAATTTGAATATCGATTGGTAATTTTTCTTTTACTTTGTGAAAACTAGTCCGTATTCATTTAGTTAAATGTTATCTACCGACCCTCTGTTGGATTTCACCATAATGGTAATGACACTTTATACCCAGTTCCCTTTAAGGAATTAGAGAGAGGACAGAATTAAAGAACAAGTCAAGTCGTAGTTTAAAAGATGCATACCGTTGAGGTGGGTTAATAAATCCCACAACTCATCTTGGGGTGTTTTACAAGGAAGTGTTCCTATCTAATTGGACAAACTAAAATGATAATGTTGAATCTTAATGTTCTCCTCAGGTCGCCGTCGTGATGGAAGGCGAAAAACTAGCCAAGGAACAGATTGAAAAAGGACAGGAACTTCTGACCGACCATCTTCCCCGTATTATGTCATCTGTTGAGAACCAAGTGACCCGTATGATGTCAGCATTTGGAAGTTTTGTAAAATCAACTAAACAGCAATTAAAAGTCATGACAGGTGAGAGAAGATACAACACCTGCATTGCCGTACTTTTCTAAATTTTACAGTCGTTATAATAATCTAGTTTGCTATCACAATGTTTCGCAGAATGGAATGTTTAATTTCTTGTTCAATTGATTGTTGAATTGACTCCACCGATTTTGACGAGAATTTTTTTCTCATGTATTTCATCTGATTTTCACTTTGGACTCACGGCGGGTGTGACTGGTCAGTTGGGGAAACTTACACATCCATGGCACCTGATCCCACCTCTGGGTTATCAGAGATCCGTGTTTGTCCAATTTTCACCAAGTCTGCATATTGTCTCTTGATTCTTCTGTTGATAGTTACGTAGGTATCTGTGATGTTCATATACTATAATTTGATTACTGTAAATCCAGTTTTATTCGCGAGAATTTTATCTACGCGTAATTACGCGAGGTCACTTACTCGCGAAAATAAAGTTCTCGCTAAGTATTCTAATTTTAGATTAACATGCTCCATCAACATAACATTTATATCTAACATACACACGCGCGAAAATATAGTGTCGCGAATAATAGTATGGCTACCGATTCGCCAAAATAAGGTTCCGTAGATAAATCTTAAAAAGTAAAACTTCCTTTTCACATAATACGGTATCGTAAAATAGGAAGTAATTCATTATACAGCAAGTGTTTTGATCCAGACAAATCTAAAACTAGACAAGCCAGATAACTGCTTTGCCATTTAAGTTAAAGCATTATTCGTAAGCCGAGCAATTCTTGCGCGGTATCGATGTAGACTGTACATCAATATTTAGGGTTTTAGATACCAACAAATATTGGCGCCATTTCAAAGCCATTTTAAAAGGATCCTGAATGTCAATACTTCATGTTTCTCGATTTAAAATATATAGAATTCTTGTATAATACTAAGTACAAAACATATTTGAAAATGTCTATAAACACCTACCTAGACATATTAAGAGTGGTCTTTCATCAGTGCCAATGCGACTATTAAATTCATCTTTTTTAAGTATATCCTCTTAAACAAGGAATGCAGCAAAACTGAAATGTTTCTTCCGTTGCATATCTGTCTGAACAAGACGTAATCCACATGTTCATCTATATCCCCTATGCCAGAGCATTTTGTTTGATAAGAAGTTATTGACTCATTGTCAATGACGTTTGGGCTGCAAACCTAAAACTCCACACATCTTTGAAACGGTAAGTTACAGGGCTTTTGACTGCTGTGACTCAGTGTTTAATGTCTTCGTCTACTGATCACTGGTTGTAGATTCGAATCGGCGGCGTTGCGGCTGGCTTTTCCTGTCTTTTTGGATGAATCAGTAAAAAACGAGGTCCACGTGTCACAGTAGGTGTTGGCTCGGGAGCCCTTAGTGCTGAGTGGACATCGGGGTCTTGGGTAGGCCAAATCTATCTCACTTTACCAGCATTTGGTGATGGTCATGTAAGTGAAAGATTCATGAGTGAGGACAATTACAAAACGAACCACCTAAGTTATTGGGTTTTTATACTTCAGGACCCTGTCCCACAACTGTTTTATACATTATAATATTTAACTATGAAATTACTCATGGTTAAATATGTGGTTGTGGTAACTCTAAAATCAAAATTAACTTATAGTTAGTGGCTAACTACGAATTAATTTTACAATGCATCAGGCAACAGAGTTCTGATAAGCAAGGTAGTTTTGGTTGAGTATATGGAGTTTTTAATTGATTTAACACTCTTAATAATACGTCTGCATTCTCCTATCAACAGGTGACACCACAAATACCAATGGAGTAAAATCTCTTCCTGAGTTTATCAATATGCCACAAAAACAGGGCGAGAGTGGAAAATTTTCAAATTCTGTAATGTCCATTCATATCATCAATCCAGATGGGAAAATTACACAATGGAAAAATAACCAACAGTCTGCTTCGGTGGCTAACAATCCGCAAGTTGGTGGTAGCCAAAGGGAAGACATGGCGGCTCAACAAAATGTTCCTGTACATGAGCAACTTTTCTCTGCAATTGAATCTAGTATCAACCAAGCTCTACAGAGTGCCGGAGGAATCATCTCTAAGCACTTAGGAAATGTCAACACAAACGCCATTGACGATACTATGCAACCTATTAAAACACATGTTATTGGGGGTATCATACAACCTGTACAGCAGCAAACCGCAACAAATTCTGTGAGACCGGTCAACTTAAGTGGACAACTTCAAAATCCAGGTACTTATAACTTTATTATAGTTTAAACAATTTAACCAATACCTTGATAGTACTATCGAAATGTTAACCGGAATATACATAAGAGGCTCATGAACATTCACGAGTCTATTTTTTCCGTATAGCTATGAAAATTATAGTATCTGCCGTTTTGGTAGAACATGCCAAAGTGGTGTGCCAAACGAGATAAACAGCACTTTCTAATTTCAACGGTATATCTACCGAGGACATTATTTATAGAACGAGGATCTAAAAAGTATTTTTTTCCAATTTTAAATTATGTGGTCATAATAACGGTTCTTTACACACCAATTTTGACTTAAGACCTTCCTTTTACCTAATCAGGATATAGGACTTAAAGCGAGTGTAACTGGTCGACAGAGGACTCACTCATCCTAAGCACCTGATGCCACTCGATATATCCAGAGGTCCGTGATTGTCCGAATCCTTATTTTGTGTTCCCCAGCGCTGTACTTTACCTTTACATTTTCATTCATATACAGTGGAACCTCATTAATCCGGACACCTTCTTTCCCAAGCAAATTGTCCGGATAAATGAAGCGTCCAGATTACTGAAGCATGCATGTCATAATTTGCGAGGCAATCTGAAAATTTTGTACTCTAGAAATGTTGTCCGGAAGGTGAAGCATCCGGATTATTGGCGTCCCGATTAATGAGGCTCGACTGTATACATTTTACAGTATCAAGAGGCAAGAGAAGCATACCTAAAGAGGCTGACTGTAAACAAATAGTAGAGGATCCACAAGCCGCCTGCAAGAATTATCATTTTCAGTGTAATACCTGCTTAAATGAGTCTGTGCTACTACAACACTGTAAGTATATACATGTACCTTATAAAGTCAGATTTTTTTTATATCATACTAAAATCACCATACTTATTGGTATAAAAGTTTCTACATGATTTTCAATTTTTATCAATAGTGTAAGTATACCCAAGTCAAAATATCTGCGCTTTAGATGCGAGTTCCCCCCTCTCTCTCTCTCTCTCTTATCTATATATCAACGACATTAAAAATATTCTGTCTTGTTGTTTTTAAAAGTTTCTACATGGACTTCAAATTTTGTCAAGACATTACAGCTAAAATATGATTTTATTGTGATACAATACTACCACGCTCACCTTTCCGGGGCGTTTGTCATATATTGCACTTGGTCTCAAGAGGGTTTACCCCACACTGGTCACTTTTAAAAAGTGTAAAGTGTAGGTAATGCGCAGCATTCGACTTATACATTGATGTCAGCATTTTGAAATAATTCACAGGAGTAAATGGTTACTGTGTCATTTTGGGTTTATACAAAACTGAGATACAAAATACATAGTACAACTTTACTATAATGGAGTTGTTTCATAAAAGCTAGTCCTGTTGATATCATGAATTGATGAAAGGTTGGAGAAAGAGTAAAAACTTTTAAGAGATGGTTCACTTGCTTGCAATCAACACCCAATTCCCAAACTCCTCTGCACCTCTGGAAGGTAGGCAACCTATCTTCGCCAAAATAGGTTACTCGAGGATGTATGTGGACGGGTGGCATAGACTAAGCGCTTCTAAATAACGCAGAGGAGCTAAAATGACCGGACAGAAAGTCACAAGCTTGCTGGAAATGATGTTTGAAAGCCTTGCACACGGTTCCCCAAATACTGTTACTATCAATAAAATACTTTAGTAACAGGAACCGCGACAAATATTTGAAATGTACACTGCGAATGTACATCTTGATAACAGCTGGGGAAAATTGTCTCAATATAAAAGTTCCAGGTGTCTTTGAATCATGGTGTATCTTGGAAACGGCTTCTCTGTAGTAAAATCACTTGATTTGGTTAAGTAAATATGACGCATAACCACATCTAAGTTAAAGTTTTGATGGACATACACAAAAACAAAGAATGGGTGTACAATCTGAAGTAGCATGGATTACTTATTTTTCAGCTTGTGGTAAAGAAGCTTTGAAAACTATGATTGACATAAAACAGATTGATATGAAAACGGCAGCCTACCTGGTAGCTTATGAAAAGGATGTGAAACATGGACTCATAGTGAAAAAGGTGTGTCTTGTTAATCAGGGTAATGGGTCACTTAAAGCAACGTCCGACTCGACTCCTAAATTTACTTTACCGTGAATCTGGTTATATTCGAAAGAATTTTAATTTTGCTAAATTGATGAAAAACTCGCCAATTATTCCGTATCCCAAATCACATGATTTCTTGTGCGTCTATCCCGTGAACAAACAAAATCACGGCATTGAGACATGTATCTCGCAAATGAATTTAACGTTGCGAAAAAAGTAATAGAAAAAATATAATGATAATGAATAAATAAATAAAATACAAAAAAAAAAACCTTTTTACCGAATACGATAAGATAAAACAAAATAAATCGGTCAGCAACTATATATTGTTTGCGTCTGGAAAAGTTATCTTAAGAAATTTAAATCGTTTTTATCAAGTCTTCTATCGAACTGCAAAATTACTTAATTTTGCAGTTTTAAATATGAGTTATATTTGGTATTTATTTGTAAATGGTTGAATAGAACTATGTTTATATGCAAATGTGTTTAGAGAAAGCATATAGGCATGATGCAAAAACTAACAAATAAGTAAACTTACTGTGTGCTTGTTTCCCAGGTCGACTATGATGAGAGAAGTTATGACAGGCGTCTGCAGGCATATCAATCCGCCATGATAACAGCCAAGATAGGAAAAAGAGTTATCACATACGAGACGTCATCTCTGCCAAATCTGGCGGATCTAGTGGCATCAGGAGGACAAATAGGAGATGAAATTTGGCAGATTCTAGAAGCCGGCGATGAATTTGACCCGGGTCAGTTTGTTAATGAATGGAAGCAAGACAACCAAGAGACGATGGCTATGACACATGATGGGAAGTCGTCTGCTGCAGTGACTTCCGTTATGTGGAGCGTGATAGGAACAGTGATGTACATGGGCTTCCAGGCTATCTGAGAAGGACGTCGTGCTCTTTCTACCATAACTACAGTCAGACAGTGCTAGTCCCTTGTTGATTTACTTATTACCTGTTTTTTGTCAAATTTAATGTATGAATAGTGTACTGTTTATATGGATTTATGTTTCCTATAAGGATATTTATTTCTCTGTTTGTGGATTGTAACTTGAAATGTGAGACTGAGTCTCCATAAATATCATCTTTTGATTTGATGTTAAGGTAAACACGAATTGATACTTTGTAATTTGCCTTTTTCTAGAAAAATAAATGTTTCATATATGAATAGAATTCATATGTAGTGGCCAGCATTAACATGCATCATACATCAGAATTCTTATGCAAAAGGCGAGATATAGAGCTAATACCATGGTATTCATTTAAATCATGAACAGCCAACAGTACGTGGAACTAGTGTAGTAATATCTCCTTCATACGTTCATGCTTAAGAGTTATTGATTAAATATTCTATTATTCACATATAAAATCTACAAATGGTTCATCTTGCATTGGTTATTCAGTCGCCAAAAATCACCCTGATATCTCTACTTTCACATCTGTAATTTTGTTTACAAATAGCTACTGCCTCAAACTATCATAAATTTGCAAAATCAATTTTTCTTTTTAATAATGAGAATTTGCCAGTAAGTAGAAATAAATTCAGTTGCCATAAATGTTATCATCTTACATTTAAGTTCAAGTCTATCTTGACACAAAAATCATTCAAGTTCAAAAACCACGTGACACTGAAGCCTGGCCCCAAATAATAAAAATTGTCATATTTTTGTTGTGCAGTTTTTTGTACATGTCACACGAAGGTCTCGTAGAATTTACTTATGAAGGGCAAATCCTATGACCTCCCTTCTAAATATTAAAGGAATTGTGTTAACGGAAATTGAGGACCATGGTATTCAATGAGAATATATGCAATCAATTCAATAGGCCAAAATATACACCTCATTAAATACATAATAGTAAATCGGAATGTCTTTGTGCTGTTTTCTGTATTATATTTAATTGTGACATGTCATTCTAATAAGCCAAGCTTATGAGACGCTGCAATTGGTCAATAAACCTTAGGAATATGCATGAATGAAAAAAAAAAATGCTACTGAAACTACTCAGTAAGAAATGTGTACTGATTTAAAGATCACTGACTTTCAATTGGTTCTCTTAAAACATTTGATACGGTAAATGTGAATTTCATATCTCCTATCTATGATTATATTATAATTAAACCAATATAAACTCACAATCATAATAAAGCAACATTGAAAAGAGTAATTTGTTTCCGTTTCATTTAGAAAATCTACCGTAGATAGATTCCCAGAATAATACATTTAATGTACATATTTTCAGCATTGTACAGTTGCTTGTCATTTTCAAGGAATTTGATGGCATTATTATTACCATATTCATTTTCTACATATAAAAGATGAAAATTAAAATTTTATTTTCAATGAATGAGGTTTTTTTTGTACATCTTAGAAAACAAGGTTTTGTATTTTATCTTTAAGCCTGACTATTGTTGAGCATTCATCTCTAAAAGCATTATCTCCTATGGAGATGTCAGAGAACACCCGTGAAGAACCTCAAAATTGATTGGCATACACCTCTGTTGGACACTTCCGACAATTGACCACAAAAGTATCTATACCTTGCCATAAATACAGTGCTTTGAAACTTTAGAGTTTAAGGTCTTATCCAATGATGAGCACTTGACCAGCAAAGTCACTTCTTAAGTTAATAACAATTTGTACTTGGGATTTCCCATATGCAAAGCACATGCTCTACCAATGTGGCAGTATTACAAAAAACAGAAAATTTATATTTTTTTTACCCACATGACATCACAGGTAAATACTTGCCAAGTCTCCCCAATAAAAAAAGAGTTCAATTTTTTAACGTGAAATTTTGAAAATTTCTTTAGACAGAATGCAAATCTCTCTCATGAAAAACTTAAATTTTACAATCAATTCTTAGATATATTTAGAGTTATCCCCATGGTATTGACAAAATCTCCCTAATTTTTCAAGGTAGGCAAATCTGAAGGTATAAGTTTACAATATATGCATCTAATCATATAAAACTTCAATACAAATTGCTCATATTTAAGAAAATCAACATTTTCTGAAATAAGATATTGTCTCATAAGCCTAGTTCTGCATCATTTATGACAAATCCTGTACTTTGGAAACAATCTTCTATGGTTCTTAATATAAGTACAGTGATGTCTAGTTAGTTTGGAACTCGTTAATCCAGAAATTCCGTTACTCTGGCTGAATTGCTTGGGAACGAACGGTCACAGTATTAAAATGATTTGATAATTCGGAAATTCGCGTTCCGGATCCGGACGGTCTATTTTTGGAACGAACGTGCAGAATCAATGTAAATATGACTCGTTAGTCCGGACAAATTGTGACAGCTGTTAGTGCGAGTAGCTAATTGATAATGAGAGGGTAAATAATTGTCACCTTTTATTGATCGATTTGAACATTCAGTAGTACTCACGGGTTTGAATGTTCTGTAAAGGTAGAGGCTGTCGGTAAATTTACTCACTCTGATGTTACCGATATTCTTTTGATTTAGCAAGGAAAGGGTGATATTTATTCCAGATGAAAGTGAAGATAGATGATACCCGGACTACTATATTCATTTTCATAGCATTAATAGGGCAGATAAGCTACAGACAAACATTCAATCTCTGCAGGACTTCATAAATAATGAAATCTACATTTTTGGGGATTTAGTGCTTGTTCTTTGTCTTCAATTACATTTTTTCCTTTCCTTATTTTTCCAAATCCTCGTTTTTTTTTCTTGCCATTTTAAACGCTTTTATTTTCTTTCTTTTAATTTTCATTTATTTTTCTTCTCTTATTTACATAGAAACTTTTGCACTGTAAATAGTATGATAATGTAAATTGATCATATAAACAAGGGAAGTAACTCTTGGCTTGAGGCTTGATCCAGTAATCCGGACGATTCGTTAATCCAGACGAAACGCTTGGGGACGAAAGTGGCCGGACTAACGCGACATCACTGCATTTTCATTTGTTTTCATTAAAAATACTACACAGAGATAGTAAATTGTTTTGGAAAGCTTATCATTTATTTCCAATATTACACAGAAAATACTACACAAACTGATGAAATATAATGTTAAGTCCACGCGACATCACTGCATTTTCATTTGTTTTCATTAAAAATACTACACAGAGATAGTAAATTGTTTTGGAAAGCTTATCATTTATTTCCAATATTACACAGAAAATACTACACAAACTGATGAAATATAATGTCAAGTCCAGTTACCATCCAGCTGAGGATTTTAAAACTGCTTGGCATTGATTCAGACTTCATTGTTTAACTTATTTTCAAATGTGACATCTTGAAATTTCGAATTAAAAGTTCAAAGTTCAACCTCACGCAACAAGTTTATCCTCTGCATACGGAAGATCCTGGAAGGAAAAGAGAACAAGATCAGTTAAGTCATTAAGAATACGGATGTTAATGACATATTCAAAGTTATCATTGGTTTGTTGGTTGTATTGTTGTTAAACGTCCCACTGAAGAATCTTTCACTTAAGTGGATATGCCACCCTATGGCAGTGAAGGAAGATAATCTTGGCCTATGTTTGGCACTTATGGCCATTAAGCAGTGAGGGTTCTTTAATATGCAGACACCTGATGTGACACAAGACCTCTGTTTTGATTGTCTCATCTGATAGATAGGAAAACTAACCAAGTCTGCAGCACAGATTTAAACAAGAATACAACTAACTAAGTTCTTCTGTCCCAAATACACTGCTAGAATTAAAAATAAATGAAAAATATAAAATGGTGAAATGGTCTTGATATGGGCAAAGTAAGTTTTCAAGTCAAACTTTTAGGATGACTTTGATATTTGACCTTTGATCAAGATCAGTGAACACCTGTATTAATGAGTAACATTTATGTGAATTAAGATCCAGGTCACTCAATACTGGAAGGAGATGTGGGTAAAATAAGATTTCAAGTCTNNTATAAGTTGGATCTAAATTCATTAAAGGTTTTAGGATATGGCTCTGAACGAGCAGATGGACTGTGCAGTGACTACAGACTGGAGATGTTACCGTATACTGGTGAAGCCAACAAATTTGGCCTATACTTATTGTCATTGAGCAGTGAAGGTTCTTTAACATAATAACATCTATTGTGTCACACGGCCAAACTTTGAATGTCTCATCCAAGGGACGGGAAAAGCCAGCACAGTCTGTAGCACAGATTCCAACCCATAACCTGATTCCAACCCATAACCTCAGGATCAGAAGGTGCACAGATTAACCACAGATCCACCTCATCATTTAGATATCCCATACTGTACACAGGGTTATTTTTGCCTTAGGGCACTGGTAAACACTTTTGCCTTGTTTTAAATTGACCTAGTCTTGTCATAATTCTATTCAAGAAAAATAACTTTTGTAATGAATTTGCCGACTGATGATGATGTGTAAGGGGCAAAAATTTCCCTGTAAATAGTAGGACACTATACAAGGTGACTCAAATTAGAATAAGGAGTTACATTGTAAGATTTCAAGTTCAACTTTATATATGAAGTATAATAGACTGCTGACTTACACTTCTGAGGGTTCGTATAATACCC
>JACSZP010039264.1:0-10761 GCA_016161895.1 Pinna nobilis | reverse complement strand
GGACGCCATACCATAATACGTCCCGTCATTTGACGGGCGTATGAAAAAGCCAACAGCACTCAAAAGTCACTGTTTCTATATTTTAAAATTCCACTATAAACTGTAGTGATTTTTTTTTTCATGAAAGAAATGACCAATGTATTATTTTGAAACATTTATAGAATGACAAATATATTATTTTGAAACATTTGTACAAAACTCCGATCATAAGACTTTGATTGACTCATGTACATAGTATCTTTTTAATAGGATCAATAGTTCTCAGTTGCACAATGCATTGTAGGATTAACTTGCAGTTAGTCACTAACTCCAATTTAAAATTCTAGCTTGTATTTAGCTAACTACATGGTTTAATGCTGTTGCAGAATCGTTTAGCTAGAAAATTCTGAGTTAACTCAAAAAAAAAAAATATTTTAGAGTGACCACAACCACACGTAACCATGGGTTACTAAAATCATTGTTATATTTAACAATATATAAACTATTGTGCACCAGGAATTTACTTTGTGTTCTGGCATTTGAGATACGTTTATTTAACACAGCAAAAACTTCAACTGATCATCAAAACTTTGTTGTATAAACATCAGTACCTCCATAATATTTGTATCACTTTCATTGAAGAAGGCACCTTTGGATTTGTTTATGAGCTGCATTACTCCTATGATATTCTTGTCACTGTTGAAGATAGGCATGCTCAGGACATTTTGAGTTTTAAAACCATTCTCCTCAGAAAACTGAAACGAAAAAGTCAACCAAGATTATCATTGGAGACGGTGAATGACTTACATGTACAGATTAGCCTCTTGACACATTTTCATTATACCGTGAAAAGGTCCAAATCTAACACTGCACTTAAACTAGACTACTGTTGAAATCAGACATATTTGATGGATCATCATTTTACCCTACAATGTTCAGTTACTTTTAACACTCTTCAAACCATTAACTCTGTTTATTCCAGACAATGGACACAATCTTTGATCCCAAAGCAGCAGTTACCTAGTAAATTTTCCACCTTAAAAACCCTGAAATTCAATGGCATTGTTTCTAAAAGTCACTCATAATATCATATGTGACCCGCCATGAGATTTTGTGCCCAAATGAGGCGATGAGTAATGTTCAGAAAAGTAATGTCAACATAAATACCAAACTTGATAACTGCACTATATCATTTTGGCACTCACATAGAAATGGATAAAACTCTGTAACCAAATGGAGTATGAAAGTATAACTTCAGTTTTATAATAAGAGGCAAAAATTTTAATTTGGCTCTAGTACCTCACTTCGGCCAAAATTCTCATGGCTGGTCACATATATTAGACTTAATGTCTTGATAATCAGAGATGCTTTCAGTTGAAAATTAACTTATCAATTAGATATTCAGGTATTAAATGCAAACTCTTACTAAAAATGATTTAAGAAGTCAATGATTTTACGCCATAGATAAGACCAACATCCCTTACCATCAGAAAAATAGGAAAAACATTTCCAAATATAAAATTAGTGATATTTATGAAAACTGGATACCTGTCCAAACCGGACATAAGCTATGTCCCTCTGACAGGTCACCTTTCTTCAACATTATTGGCAAATTCTAACCCACAGAAGTGGTGTCAATCTTAACCCACAGAAGTGGTGTCAATCTTAACCCTCAGAAGTAGAGTGAAGACTTACCCACAGAAGTGGTGTCAATCTTAACCCTCAGAAGTGGTGTCAAGACTTACCCACAGAAGTAGTGTCAATCTTAACCCTCAGAAGTGTTGTCAATTCTAATCCACAGAAGAGTTGTCAATCTTAACCCCCAGAAGTGGTGTCAATCTTAACCCTCAGAAGTGGTGTAAATTCTAACCCACAGAAGTGTTGTAAATCTTAACCCTCAGAAGTAGAGTCAATTATAACCCCCAGAAGTGGTGCCAATCCTAACCCCAAGAAGTTGGTATCAATCCTGACCACCAGAAGTGGTATCAACCCTAAAACACAGAAGTGGTATCAATCCTAACACCCAGAAGTAGTGTCAATCTTAACCCTCAGACGTGGTATAAATTCTAACCCACAGAAGTGTTGTCAATCTTAACCCTCAGAAGTGGTGTAAATTCTAACCCACAGAAGTGGTGTCAATCTTAACCCTCAGAAGTAGAGTCAATTATAACCCCCAGAAGTGGTGCCAATCCTAACCCCAAGAAGTTGGTATCAATCCTGACCACCAGAAGTGGTATCAACCCTAACACACAGAAGTGGTATCAACCCTAAAACACAGAAGTGGTATCAACCCTAACACACAGAAGTCATTTCAATCCTAACACACAGAAGTTGTGTCAATCCTAACCTCCAGAAGTGCTGTCAATCCTAACCCACAGAGGTGGTGTCAGTCCTAACCCCCAGAAGTGGTGTCAGTCCTAACCTACAGAAGTGTTGTCAATTTTATGTGGTATTCTACACACAAAGGGATATAACACCACTTAAATCTAGAAAGAGGGAAAACAACATTTACTTACTGGTCCTTTTCCTAATTTCTCCATCAGTTGATCATGTGACAAGTTTAATGGTTTCCCATGCACCACCACATGTCTGGCTATTTCAGCATTTTGAGATCTGGCCACTTCAGCATCACTAAAATATACCATCATTCCAAAATTACAAAGAAAGTAAATTTCTCTCTCACTGTGACTGTGTGAAAATGATTCTTCTTATAAATACGGAATTTCTCAAGACACATACAGACTGGGGCCTCATTAATCTGGAGACCGTTGTTTATAAACTAAATTTTCAGATTTCTGAAGCATCTTGATTACTCAAGCACATGTTTTGTAGTGGCAATTACAATTTAAAAATCCTGTCCCTAGCAAATTCTGTCCACATGGTGAAGCAACCAGATTATTGGCTTCCAGATTAATGAGGCTTGTATCAGACACCCCCCCCCCCCCCTTTAGAAAAAGTAGCCATGCTGTAATTCAAAAATGATTTACTAACATAAAAAACTAGAATTGTCCTAACAGGACTTATACCCCCATGGCAGCATTTTCAAGGAGCAGAGTCATTTTACCTTGACCTTTGGACCCCAAAATCAATAGAGAGATCAAAATCAATCCTCCCTGAGTCATGGGCAACCTATGTGTCAAGTATCAACATTGTAGACCAAAAGGTACTTGAGTTATGGTGCGGAAACCAATTTTAAAGGAACAGAGTCATGTGACCTTGACCTTTGACCTTCTGACCCCAAAATCAATAGGGATCCTCCATGAGTCATAGGCAAACCATGTGTGAAGTATTGTGTTTGTAGGCCCACAGGTACTTGAGTTATGGTGTGGAAATACAAGGACAGACAGATGGACGGACAGACAGACATGGTGAATCCAGTATACCACCCTTCAACTTAGTTGACGGGGGTATAATGAGATAACTTTGACTCTGTAACACTTCAATGAACCACAAACTTATTTAAATTGCATCTTCAATGTTGTCTTTGTTTGTAGCCTAGTATCTTTCACTTATAAGGAAAAGTCCTTGTATGCTAGCCAAGGGCGACAATTGGCCAGTCACTATGAGCGGCACTTATGGCCACTGAGCAGTAAGGGTTCCTTAACACGCTGTCTCCTACTGTGATATGCAGGGCTTTTTCCCACCATTATTGGGACAAGGCTCATGACAGTGAAATTGGGAATTTGCAATATTTTGATGTTATTATGAAATGTGTACCACTTGTTGATATCAAAACAGATCCTTATCTATCATTTGTTCTGTTTTTTCATGATGAAAATTATAATCCCAAGCTTAAGAAATCTAAATTTTTGCTGTTCTGCAACACATTGCCTTAATTATATTTTCATCTTCACAATTGGGAATTATGGGCTGAAAATTAGGAAAAAATCATATGATTTGCCATTATGAACGTACCGCGTGGTAACCCAATATCAGCTATAAACTTGGCAGATAAAAAAAGTTCCGACACACGTGACTTCGATTTTTTCAGTCTCATCTGAAGGACAGGGACAGCTATAACCGCAGTATAGCTATAATCACAGTACAGCTAACCACAGTACGGCATGGATTAGAACTCATGATATTATGATCAGACAGCCTGATCAGAAGGCAAACATGCTACCCTGATTGAGCTACTGCGGCATCAATGGTAATATGTGTGGTAAATTTTGAGAATGTTATTACCTGGGAATATGTATGTTTTTTCCATCTTTTGCATACAGATCAAATGCTCTGGAGAACAGCACTTCCTGAAAGGAAATTTATCCATTAAGACAGTCATAAGAATGCAAAGATACAAATAAAAGGATTTTAACAATTAATTAGACCAATAATGTGGTTGGACAACTTGATCCTTCAACCTCACTTAATATTTTTGAAGAAATTACCATTTAAGACTTTACTTCAGATGAAAATAAGACTTTTGTAAACACAAAGCCCAGCATCCTTAGAACTTAATTGTTCTTCTGTAGAATCTGAGTTTTGAGAAGGCTACAGTTAAAGCCCTTAGTCTGAGATCAGGTTAGAATTTTGGAATTTACTTTGTTTAGCCCAACATGACAAAACAAATAAAGTAATAGCCAATATCACCCTCCCCTTCACCTGCATTTACATAGAAGACACAACTGGGCAACTACATGTACAAGAAAGAATGCTTTTTCAGCTGGACAATAGGCCATACTTTTTTTATTTGTCGGTTTACAGGTCAGACTTTCTGGATTTGTTGAAAAAATAATAATTGGGAATTAGGAATTTCAAAATCTTTTCGACCCTATCAATAACTTTTCGTATTAAAAAAAAAAAAGAACAAATGTGATTAGTTTGTTTATATTTCACTCTGCATAGTGGTTAACTTCAAATCTTTTTCTCAAGGTCTAAAATAAAATAAACCCATAAACTCATGTTGGTCCAAAGCTATCATTGAAGAACTTGTACTTACTTGTAATAACAAAGAACACCGTTATCCAAAACGAAATCAGTTTGTATAACACAGGCATCAACAAAACAGGTGTGTTTTATAAATGAATCCTGAAGTTTATAACTCATTTTGACTTATAACAGGGTTTTCCTTTTTTTTTCTTTTCTCTCCACTGACTGACCCAATTTTTGAGAGGTACAAATCCATAAACCAACAAATTAAAACAAATACAGCAATGTTTAAAGTTATATGGTTTGTCAAATAGTTGATAGCGTAAGAAAATTTAACTTACTTTCGTCAGTTAATTATTTGTGAAAAATGACTAAGAAATGAGAAATTTTCCACATGCTGACATCATCATACATGTACCTGTATAGGGAGACTCCCTACTTATTGTTGCTATACATGCATGTATCTCAAAGAAAAAACTAAAATTTTCCTGTTAATCCTTAGTAAAATTTAGAGTTCCCCATGAGCTAAAAAAGCTCTCTCATTGATTTTTTTTCCGGGTTGATGAGACTGCATTATCTAAACTAGTGTTTTGATTGGCTACTGATAAGCTTCTACCATGTCAATCACTCGAAAATATTCTGACTTTTCAGAATAAGTGGTACACTCTGTATTTCTCCTTTGCAAGTTTGTTGTACAAGTTTGTGTTTATATAGTGGAACATCACATACAGAACACCTCATTTAGGAGATCTCACAAATCAGATCAATAAAGACCATCATAATTAAATCTGTTTTTCATTCTTCAAGGCTATTTCAACCTAACTTAGGAGACCACCTCACTAATCACAGCAACCTTAACCAGTCACTTGGGCGGTCTTCAGCTCTGCTGGAGTTACATGGTATAAATTATGATACCACTAATCAATGGCCAAAAATTGAAACGGAAACAAAAGGGTACACCATAGACAAACAAATTTGGGATGTGTTCAGTGACAATGTATAATAGACTCTGGCATACCAGAGTTCATATTTGATGCCTTTTTGCTGATACATGTACATATATATTGTTCAAATTCTTGACCCTTTCCTACAACTGTTCTCTCTCTCATTTTATAAAACCCCCAGAAAAGAACATGGCAATTCAGAACTCAGCTGAGCCTCATTATGGATAGTCATTCTTTCCTTCTGGTTTTAAGATTTCCCTGGCCAAAACAGAGAACCCTGTAAGATTGATATGACACAGATCTTTATAAGTGAAATTCAGTATGAAAATGTTTAATGAGTGAAAAATAATCCATCATGAGTCAATATATATGTATGCTAGATTAGGAATTTTTCCCCATTTGGTCCAAAACTCAGCAAGCCTCACTACTGAAGTATAAATTCTACCCAAGTACTAACTACTTGCTAAATATAATCCCAAATCAATGGATGATACTATTGCTAGATTTTTGTAAATCTTGAATCAGGAAATTGTAATATGTGGAGAAACTGAACACATCCCAGATTTACCTTAGTTGATTTGGCTTTTTTCGGCTCTTCCAACTTCTTTTGTTCTCCAATTGGATCCTGTATATAAACATCAACACACAACAATAACACGTTACAATAATAAGTGCATTCAAGGTAACATCAACTTAAATCTATCCTCCCCGCCATACAATTCATATTGCAGATTTTTTTATTAACCATTTCATCATACCTATTTCACAAGCATTACACGTACCGGTATCTTAATCTAACTAGATTTTGCTTGTTTGAGGGGAAAACTTTTGTCTTCTTTTGTTTGCTTGATAGTCGGCGCATCTAATTTTTTACATCTTCATTTATACATGTACCACATATATCTTATTACTTACATGTCACTTGCTGTGACATGGGACCTTAATTTTTCACTGATGCATCCAAAGGATGGAGACAGCATCCACAGGGCAGCCTGGATTTGAACCCGTGACTTTAAAATCAGAAGGTGGCCATGCTAACCCCTAAGCCATGAGGACCCTATCTTATTGGTAGAGGAGACACTGTTAACCAACTTTTGGATGATTTTCTATTTTATTGTTGTTGAACGTCTCATTAAAGAATCTTTCACTAATAAGGACATCACCGAAAGCCAGCCAACAGAAGGTCCAAAGAATGAACATTTTTTGGCCTATGTTCGCTACACCTTATCTACATGGAACATCCTTATCCCGCAAAAGAATAAATTAAAAGGAGTGGTTATACCTTTAGTATAATTTCAGAAAAATGTACTACCGTAAATATACCAATTATGAAATAATTAATACTGGTACTACTACAAAGTTAGGTAATGTAATTAAAAGAAAGATTGACAACCTGTCAAACTCTGCAATTTGAAACACATGGCACAGGCAGAAAAGGAGGAAAAAAAAATGAAGGGTAGACAAGCAAATCAAATCAATATATCTTTTGTCACACAACTCAATAGGGAAAAAGTCTGTTTGACATAGTGTTGGAAATTGGCGAAAAAATCATAATGAACTACTTCGGATAATCTGGAACTCCAACAGATAAGATACATGTTTGTCAATTAGAATCAAAATGGTATTATGGCAGTTGAGATTTGACTGCTGGATTGATATGACATCAATTGTAAGTGGACCAGTTAAGCTGCATTATCTGTGATAATGATTT
Source organism: Pinna nobilis (assembly GCA_016161895.1). Taxonomy (NCBI): domain Eukaryota; kingdom Metazoa; phylum Mollusca; class Bivalvia; order Pterioida; family Pinnidae; genus Pinna; species Pinna nobilis. The sequence goes on along the minus strand of JACSZP010039264.1, from coordinate 3,258 downwards.
TGGTGAATAAAGCTAGACAGCTTTACTGGTCATGCAGCAATTGACAACAATGCCATGTTTGAAATTGACATCTCTATTACATGCATTAATTTCCAATGACACAAGGAATACCTAAAAACTGTTATCCTCAGCATTTCCTAGGTCTTTCCTGCAAACTCAGATCAATGATTTCAGTTTTGACACTTTTCCTAGTACTAATAATACACAATTGTATTCTGTCCCATTTGACAGACAGAAAAAGCCAGCCATCTTCACCTACATTTGAAGGCTCAACCTTCAAGTCTAAGGTGAGCATTAAAATATTGTGTTTTATATTAAGTTTACACTTGAAAAATGAACTTTAGATTAGTATTCAGACTATGAGGGATGAATTTTTCCAGTCAACCACTAAAAATAGGTAAATAGAAAAAATAATAAAAAAGACATAAACTGGAGCATATGGTAGCCGTCATTGGTTGGTTGTGTTATTGCTAAACATTTGACTCTTTTAAGTATCTTTCACATATGGAGACGCCCTTATTTTCTGGTGAACGGCTACAAATTTGGCATATATGCTCGGCACTTATGCTCGTTGAGCAATGAAACTTCTTTAACATGCCAACACCTACTGTGACATGATACACTGGTTTTAACAGTCTCATCTAAAGGGCATGCAGGGACAGTCTGAACCTCAGCGAGGCACAGATTCTAACCCATAACCTCATGATCAAAAGGCCAACATGCTAACCTCTGAGCCATGGTATCCCCTTCAACCAGTTGGCACAAAACAAATATACAGCAGGTCCAAAAAGAATTCAATTTTGTGATCCCTGAAAAAAATCTGTGGTTAAATGCATGCAACTCAAGAAATGAATAATTTCATGTGTAAAGGGGCATAACTCTAACAGATTTTTATGATTTAAATGATCCTGCTTCACTTCTTAAAGTATATACATGTATCAGTTAAACTTTATCATCGATAATTTTAATATTTTGGGGATGCTGTGGCTCAGTGGTTAGCGTGTTTACCTTCTGATAATGTGGATTTAAATCTATAGGCCTATACTGCACTGCCGTGGTCACAACCCATGTCAGTGTAGTTGTCTGCATTACATGGAACTCTCACTGCTCATGGCCATATGTGCCAAGCATAGGCAAAATTTGTTGCTCTTCTTGTTGTTGGTGATCATGACAACCCCATATAAGCAAAATATTCTTGATTGGGATATTAAACAACAATACAACCAATCTAAAAAAAAAAAAATTTCTGATGATTGTTTATACACCGATGTTATATTATCAGTTCTAACTTCCCATGGCCAGTTATCTCCCCTATTTAATTTTCACAGGTAAACATTATTTCTGGGGGATAATTTACACACAAACGAGTAATGAGCTGAATTCATTAGGATGTCATAATAAAGTGGCTACCTGCATTGTTAATTAAATTTCCTCAATGCTTATGTCATTTTCCCCATCAAAATGATGTCAGTTGGTAACGTTGGTCGGTTGAATTATAACGTCCTACCCAAGAATCTTTCACTTACATGGCGACATCATCATGTGTCCATTAAGGGTGATAAATTTGGCTTGTATGCTTGACACTTATGGCGGTTGAGCAGGGAGGGTTCTTAAATGAGCTGACACCTACTGTGTTATAGGATCTCTGTACTGTCTCATACAAAGGACATGGACAGCCAACCCCAGTTTACAGAGCAGATCCACGCCTGTATAACGACCTCATGATTAGACAGTAAACACACAGTGAGTAAGTGACCACCAGGCCACAGTGGCCCCACTGGCACTGATACAAAAATATATCTCAATCTGTATGATACACATGTTCACTGCACATGTTAATTATTGATTATTGTCAATATTATAAGTAAACTGACTCCTTTTAAATTGCATGAGCTCTCAGTTATTGAGCATTTTTAATATCAGTAAGCTTGTGTCCATTGATTATTGTCTTGTACTTCTAGTGAGATCATAGATATACAAAACAAAGGAAAGAGGAAAGATGGACGACATCAAGGGATGACTTGTTAGATAAAAACAATGTCTTCTCAGTGAAATGTATGATGCAAGCTGTCAGGCATCAATTTCAAAGAGAATTTCTGAAGATTTATGGAACAAATAACATGTTCATTTCTTTGATTATCAGTGTAACAAGCAGATATTTGAGTAAAATCTACAGCAATTTACATGGGATGCCTTTGATTTTGAGATGTTTGTATATATCTCTTAGGATTATATATACACTATCTCTTTTTGCTTCTCATTCATAAAATGTTATAATACAATGAATGTATAGACCTTTTATTTTCATTTTAACACAACTAATTTTTTTAACCACATCTATATTTTAGAATACCCTGGTATTCAATGGCAAAATTTGATTTAAAACAAAGGTTGTGTGAAAAAGAAAAAAGATTAGGATTTTTCCTGAACTTAGAGGAATTTGCACTTGTCTACAGCTAGTGTACGTGGGGAAATGTAAGGATTGACAGACGCAATAAACTTAAAGAATTATCAAGTTCTCCCTTAAACATCTCTGCGCAAGTTGAGTTTTTAAGTTAATTAAGTATCTTAAGTTCGGAAGTTTTTGTTCATGACATATCATGACACATCAACTTGATGTCATTGTCATGCATACCAAATATGATCCTATCTTCTATACAAAGAGAGTTATGCTCCGCAATATTTTTTAAACAAAGGGCAATAACTCTGCAATTCAAGGGCTGATCCCTGACAATTTTGTTCATGACACATCATCTTGATGTCATTGGCATGCATGCCAAATATTATCATCCTATCTTAAGGACTAAGAGAGTCTCCCTTTGGAGAAGGGGAGACCTAATAAAGACTCCAGAATGCTACTTAGACTTAGAGCACTCTATTAGGTCGTTACAATCAGTTGGGGACTAGTATGTGGAGGAAAACAAAATATATTACTTACTTCAAAATACTTAAAACTTAAAATAATATTTTTCCTTGTAAATCTTACACATGAACACTCGTAGAAAGATCAAGTAAATTGTTGATCTGATTCAGAATATAAGAAAGAATTAAAAACATGACATGAGCTGTCCTGGAATTATTTTGACACTGTACCAGTACTTAAGTGTACACAGTACAGCACAGTAAAATATAAAGAAAGAGCAAAAGCCCATTGAAGGGCACAACATATGCCCGTCGCCATGTTTGATACTGAAGAAACATTGATACGAAGTTTGAAGAAAATGAGTTTATAATTAGTCAAGTTACTGAACAGACATT
>JACSZP010039252.1:3033-20379 GCA_016161895.1 Pinna nobilis | reverse complement strand
TAATTTACCCAACAAAAAAATGTTAGCCAGAAAATTAGTCAATTACAATCATTTTTAGCCAATTTCTACAAAAATTAGTCAATGGCTAAATTGGCTACCTACAGGGTGAGCCCTGAATAGACTTATGAAAAGACAGAGGGAATTTAACATGGGTCGGAACTAGTTGCACATGCATTAGGAAGAAAATAACATGGGTTAAAATAACCCTGTATATGGTATTTTGAGTGAGTGTGATGGAAATTAAAACATCAGAGCTTTTATAGTTTCTCTAGTTTGTAATCTTTTACACAAGGGAGAGAATCAAATTTAGGGTCTTCTCATCAACAAAATCTAAATTTTTAGGGACTAGTACTAACCGCAAATATTTCATAGACTTTTGCCCAAGAATAGTCGCACATTAAAGACCAACGGCAAACCTACCAATGCAAAACCTCCACAGAATAGTTAGACATTTCTATTGACATACTCAAACAAATTCTGAAGCAAAATGTCTGCCTACATTTATCTTTTATTGAAATATTTTTACATTAATATTTGTTTTGGGGACCAAAGATTCATAGGTTTCATCAATACAAGTGTTGTTTTTTCAATATACAAATTCAATGCCTTGTCAAGGTAAAAGAGAAAGTGGATACTCTTAAAAACCCAAACTATTCAAATCTTTCTATGCTTTAATTGGGACAATTTGAATATTCTATGAAATTTGAAGAACCTCTTGTTAAAAAATAGTATGATTTAATTTCTATCTCTTAATGGAATATATGTATCTGTTCACTTATAACTGTGGCAAATTAGATGCCACAGTAACAGGTCCCTGGAGACTCTCACGTTGTCCAGTTTTCAACACTGTTGTGTATAGTGTATAGCTAATCCCCCAACTATTAGGTCATTCCACATAAATTCTGCTTTGTTGCTATTGAACATCCAATGAAAGAATCTTTCATTTAAAAAGAGATGTCCCAAAACACTGGTGATGAGCTTCATATTTTGGCCAATAATTGGTATCAACAGCAATTGAGCTCGGTTGGTTATATTGTTGTATAATGTCCCGCTAAAGAATCTTTCACTAATAAGGAGATATCAATGTGCACCGAAAAAGGACGACAAATTTTGCCTTTACCGGGCACTAACAGCCGTAGAGCAAGGAGGGTTCTTCAATGTGCCGACACCTACTGTGAAACAGGACCTTGGCTTTTACTGTCTCATCTGAAAGACAAGGACAGCCAACCGCAGTATGGCTCAGAGATGAACCTGAACCTCTCCATCAGAAGATGAATACCCTTACAACTAGGCTTTGGCTGCCCCAGCAAAGGAGCAGTGGCTGGTATGTCCATCTACTATGACATGAGACCTAAATTTTCACAAGCCTTCATGTGACATAATTCTCAAATCCAAAAATTAAAAAGTAAATCAACCCACTCATAATTAAAATGTAATAATGACCAAGGAACTGGAAGTCCGTCTGAAGTGACAGAAAGTACTTCTGCTGAGGCTGAGTTTGTGTTTAAGTACCAGTTGTAAATACTCTGTCTAAAATTTCTAAAACTTTGACAAAATGTCGCTAGTTTCTCCTAAATAGAAAGAATCACATGATTATTTTTTTCAAAAGGTCCCCCAAAAATCCTTGTACAAAGACATAAAACGGATAATCTTGAGTATCAGTACCTCTACAAGCTGTGTTAAATTCTCGAAAAATCCCTCTTCATCAATCGTCAGCTTGTTATTTTTGTAAATAATCCTATAGTGTTCAACTTTGTGATTAAAGCAAACACTCAGCGTGTAGTCCCCAGGGTAATTCACGCTCTCACGAACAAGAAATAGTCCATCGTCGCGCGGGTTTAACAGCTTTTCCGATTCCTCTCGTCTGATTTTACCATGGAACCATCTACAATAGATAAACAACCGTCATGCCACATGCAGATATACTCTAATCCTAGAAACTCTTGATTCAGTCGTACTTTGTCGCATGGGTCCATTGTCATCCCTCTTCAACAACAGCAGACACTTATTCTCGACTGTTATCAAAAGGTATCATATATACAGCATTACAGAGGAAACTGCACTGATAGATCACCGTTTTAAGATACTCAAAATAACAGCTGAGTTTAAGGTCTGACGGTCATGAGGTGGCAATGACACAAAATGCAACACCTGCTAACCTGTACATGCACATGTAACCAGCTTCGTAACCCCCAGATTTCCGATGAGGCCATGCTGTGTAAATTCAACTCCTGTATGCTGCCACACACATGCTGAAACTTAAACTTTATTCTACATCTACTGCAAGTACAAGCAGACCTCAGACAACGCGCTACCCTAGCATGATGCTAATGATGCATGATAAAGGTCACCTAATATTTCTGCTGAGCACTGTGCCGTCGTAAAAGTTCCACTATTAATCAAACGTCCAAGCACTTTTCTTAAAGAGTTTCAACGTGAAGACCCACACTTATATTATAAAGATGTAAGTTGTACATACAAGTAATACGGAATAAATGACTGTATCTTTTAGTGTTTGTTTTATGCAAAATTGGACAAGCTTTCAGTGTCATGGTGGTGGCCAGTTTTTATTGTTGGAGGAGAGAACCTAGATATAAACATATCTAGGATGAGATCGTCAGCCTTCTTCAATGACTAAGGACTAAATGGCAAAGTTCTATTGGAGTTTACTTTAGAAGAAAATATCATTCTGATGGACCTATTCATTAATTCCTAAGATATTATACGATTTCCCAAATTCTGGATTAATTTCAACATGTGGTCATAACAAAGGAATAGAATGGCCCCAAACTCAATTGGTCTCCATTCCCCCGAGCACTATCCGCGATAAATCTTTTCATTACAGAGGTCCACATAGATCTTAAAGTTTCACATAAAGCAGAAGTAATAAGTGAAATAAAGTGTCGGTGAATACACTGAGTGAAACATTTGTCTTCAAAGCCTTGTGAAAATCGGTGTGTAACAGTGCACGGCTACAACAATATATCATGTATTTATGTAGTGCACAAAACCATTAAAATGACAGGAGTAAATTTTTGTTGATTTTGTTGTATTGTTAAACGTTCCATTAAAGAATCTTTCACTCATATGGATACGTCACTGATTGCCAATGAGGAGCTTCAAATTTTGGACTACATGTATACTCAGCACTTGGAAGGTCTTTAGCATGCCTACATCTACTGTGACACAGAACCTAAGATTTAACTATCTTATCAGAAGTTCAGGAAAAGCTGGGCCCCCTCCCTTATGAGGCTCAAACCCATCAAGTCTTAAGACACAAACTCCATCACAGTGCTATGGCTCTTGGCATGGGAAACAATAAACAATATGAGGACTGCGACTGATTTTAAGAGCTCCCTCCAGACTGTAAATATTTAATTAATCATACTTCCATCATTAGGCTTGACACAAACTTTTATGGTCACCAGGTCATCATAACTTCAGTTTTAGATATTCTTTCCATATTTTGAGAAGTTTTTCCCTAATGACAATAGTTAAGTCTCAAGTTAAAAGGAATGTGCTCATCCTTCCTGTTGCCAATGTTGCAATATGCTAACAAATTTCAGAAGTGGCGACCAAAAAAAATGTAAGTGGCCATTGACTTTTTTTGGTATTGGTTTGACATTTTCTATTTATATGCATTTCATATAACTCATTACAGATAATGTATCAATAAATCCAATGTGAGTGTCTTCTAATTGTTTGTATTCATAAAGTAATTACTCCAAAGTATTCACAATGGCCAAATAAAACGTGGCAAAAAGTGGCGACAAAAAATTTCAGACCCAAGGTGAATACTGATTACAACCATGAGAGACTGTTTCTACTAATGCAGATTTCAAGACAGATGCCAGTTACATATTGGAACATTTTCTTAAAGTCCTATCTAATCATGACACAAAAACCATTATCAGCACTGAGAACCATAAAACTTATGAATTTACTTAAGTCTGATAATTTTCTGATCTCCAGATCCTCAGCATATCAGAATTCAGTATCGCTGTAGTTTAAACAATTCTCAGACTTAAGTAAATTCTCAAGTATTATGGTGCCCAGCCCAGGGTGAACTCATAAGACTTGAGCACTTCTCTTTCTTTTTTTTCTAATTCTGTTCTCTCATCATTTAAAGAAAGAAAACGGGAACTATCAACACTAAAGTTCATCATTTTCTGTCAACGTTTTGAAGACTTTTGAAAAAAAAAAACACAAGCAAAAGCAAACAATGTAGCAAAAATTTGTAAGCCAGAAGAAATCAAAAGTATTCAAGAAAAAAAAATTAAAAATCTAAAACTGAAGTTTGATACAGATTAATACTTGGGTAAAATAAAAATGGTAAAAAAGAAACTCAAAGGTCAAATGAAGATGTTAAAAGACATTCATCATATGCCGGCTACTATTATCCACCCCTAAGAATCACCACAACAAAAAGCACAACCAGCACACTTCTAAGGCAGGCAGGAATTTCTCCGATCTTCCCAGACCTACCTCCACAAGTTCAATCAAATTATCAAACAAACATTCGCCTCCGTCCACTTCTAATTTGTTTTGTTTTGCTATAATTCTATAATGTTCAACTTTCCCCTCAAATGACAGGGACAAAGTATAGTCCCCTTGAAAATGAACACTGTCACGAATCAGAAAGACGCCATCTTCTTTGCGCTGCAACAAAGCCTCTGCTTGTTCCCGTGAAATCCGTCCGTGATACCAGCTTAAAAAAAGTATTCTCGAGTTTAATTTATAACAGCACTTTAGAATCCATCCTGAAATTCTAGACTGCCTGAGCATGGTATAGCGCAACAATGAATATCTAACAAGAGAACAAATATTTGATATTAATGAGACAATCACAGACTGCCACACAGTGGTCTTAATAATGAAGAAATCATCTTTAAAGAACAGACACCTGGTGTATTTCAGGGCCACATTAACTCAATGGGTGCAGCATAAATGTGAATGGCCAATCACATACCGTCTAAGCCAATTAGATGTTATTTTCATGTTTCTATATGAATAAGATAGGGCTGCTTTACTCCGCCCTGTCTTAATCATATTGTAATGCCAAATGACATCTAATCTATATATAGACCAGGAGTCAACAGAAATCATACAAATATTCACAAGTCACTTCGGTAGACTTAATTCTTGTTATGTTTTTGACGACTGAGATTCCTGTCTCGTTCATGAATTTTTCACCTATATGGAGACGCCACTGAATGCCACTGATGAGCTCGTAGAGCAGGGACGGTTCTTTAGCGTATCGACACCTATTGTGACACAAGATCTAAATTTATACAGTCTCATCTGAAAGATAGGACCGCAACGTAGCTTGGATTCGAACCCTGAACCTCACCATCAGGAGAAGAACACGCTAACCACTAGGCCCCAGTGGCCCTAGTTGGTTTAGATGGTGAGGTTCTACTGTACTTACACTGTATTCAGCAATCTCTTCTTTATGCAGCCATGTTAAATGACACCAATTTACCAGTGGAACACACACAGACAGACAAACAGACCATTTAAGACCCCTTAACCTCTGATCACGTTATCTTAAAATATGGTACTGCTCAGGGACCAGTTCCTGACTTACACCAGTAGCCAACCGGGCCATATATTTCTAATTTGCATATTCCTTGACAATATCTTTTTTGCTTGAATTGAGAAAATTGAACAAAACCTTGTATGCTTTCTTTAAAAATATCTTCAAAAATTATGTTCAAAACAGCTGAAATGACACAAATGTCAGGTACTGGTCCTATTCAGGTACTGGTTCTTGACCAGTACAGTGGACCTGTCTATCTGATCACCTGTCTTGAGAGACCAATCATGGAGAATAGAGCTATTTAATGATGATTGAAATGAAACCTGTCTTGAGAGACCAACCTGTCATGAAGGGCCACATTCCCATGACTATTGGGGGAGGTCTCTTAAGACAGATTTCACTGTAAATGTCGTTGTTATAATCATGTGTAACAATGATTGCATTTGATACTTACGGCATAGCTAATAAGTGGACTTCTTTTCTCTTCTGGCAATATGTTGATGGGATCATTCCCTGTACCCCTTTTTCATTTCTTCCTCTGTACCAGTTGGGATCCTGCAAAAACAAAGTATGACCAGTTAGGAAAGAGCTTTACAATTGTCAATTGTTCTAGCTAATTAAACTATATGGATTATAAATGTACTCCAAGGCCGCATTATTTTTTGTTGGTTCAATTGGTTTAGATCTGCACCGTTAATGGAACAGTTGTAGTACATACCGGTATATATTTTCTAAATCGGATGACGTCTGCCCATCAAAATTTCAACAGAAATGTCCAAATTATATTTATACACAAATATATGGAGAAGTCACCGATGCCTTCACCAAATTGAAGGGTGACAATTTTGGTCTATGCTCAGCACTTCTGGCCATTGAGCAGAGAGTTTTTTTTTTTTAATGTACCGACACCTACTGCAACATGAGGCATCGGTTTTTACAGTCTTATCCAAAGGACAGGGACAGCCAACCACAGCATGACACTGATTTGAACCCATAACCTCATGATCGGAAGGCGAACATTCTTTCCACTAAGACACAGCGGTCCATCAACCGCTCTTGGGTGAGAATAACATAATTTTCAACAGCAGTGATGCTACATATAGTTCTACATACCCTTGTGGTCCCCACTATCGTAAGGATATCGCTTTTCACAAAAGGCAGATCTTCTGGGGAGGATCCAGTAAAATTGTACATGGCCACCACTTGTGTGCCTTCCTGCCATACCTCCTGTTGGCATGAATTCTGTATAGGACAAAATCAAAACAATGAAGCATGACCTAATATACTTGAACTATGTTTTCATGCTTTAGCTTTATAATCTATAAACTCTAGCTTAGCTTACCTGAGCCAATGTTGATGAGGTGATTATTAAATCACCATTAATGTTTTACAAGATATTTTTTTACTTGCATACGAAACGTATGACCATTTTGTATTTATATACATGTATAGTGGTAACAGAAACCCTGGTTACAATATAAGGACCAAAGATGTTTCACAGATGAGCAATAAACTCACTCACATATATTCCACAACGATGATCAGAATTTAACCCATGCCCTTTATTTTTTAACCCATTTACACCTGAAAAGCAATAGACTTTTCAGTATACCAATGATTAAGGAGAGCCCAACTGTCTTCAGGGATGAATGAGCAAATGCCCAAGCCAAACAAAAGCAAGTGCTTCGTCAAAATTTGTTTGGCCTGATAAAAGTTTACTGGTCTGTCTTTCATGTTCCTATACATGTACTACATGAAGTGATCTAAAAGCTATACATATAATTTGTAAAAACCAACAGTCAAGTACTGATTAATCTGTTCAAAATGAACATAACTACACTAGGGCACAATGCACCCGTTTATGTTGAACACTGCACTAGAGTTTGGAAGCTTTGTGGTATAAGGCACATTGCTCCTACCATCAAGCTACACAGGCCGTCACTTTTCTTTCTTTTTTTCACACCTTTTTAAGAACATGACTCCATGGAAGGATTTGGTTGGTTGTATTCTTGTTTAACGTCCCATTCAAGAATCTTTCACTTACATGGAGACTACTTAGCCATGGCAGCCTCTGAGGCGCATTGCTCTTAACATGAAGCTTTGCAGGCACCTCATTTTTCTTAACTTTTTCAGAACATGACTTCATAAAAACATTTAAGAACAAGTTACCTGATTATATCTTTGATCCATGGGCATTCTGTATTTGTTCCTTACATCAAGAATTCTTCATTAATTCTGGAAAAACACAAAAGAAAAATATGTTAGTAAACAGGGATTTACCGGACTCACAAAATGCGAGTATATGACCCTCAAAAAGGTGTTTGTACCCCCAAAGTTTATTAATGTGCATCCAATTGGACGCATAATATGAAAACAAAAGCTTTTTCCAATTCCACTCATCTCCATCTTAATATGATTTATGCAAACAAAGTTAAACTTAAAGACAACAAATAGTTCATGCATTTTATTATTTCAAACCTTGTTTAGTTAACTAACTAGTCTTATTCATACATTACATTTTAACTATTTTATAATTTGTGGACTGGACCCTCAAAGAAAACTGTATGGAGTCCAAGGGACCCCTAGAATTAGGATGCCAGGTAAATCCCTGGTAAATCAGATAGCCCTCTCGCTGACTACAAATCTTTAACACTCAAATGAGATTTCCTTGTCCCTGTGCAAAGTGGTGATACATGCAGACTATATTTTTCTCTCACTCCGGACAGAGAAATCCATCAATGTACCCGTTCTGAGATATCTCTGTCTCGCACCCCGCATACTTGTCTCAAACCTCCAGACGTCACTACCGGTAAGTCTTGGCCCACTTTTGATGTATTTCGTCTGCTTGAATGCAATAATGCATCAATATTATTTACAACTAAGAAATACATTGTTTGAGGGTGAGAGAAAAATAATCAACCACCACTTTGTACAGGAACAGATAACTCTCCCCCTCCTGTCAAAACTTTGCAACATCCACAACTCGACACGCCTACTGGTAGACTGCAAATCTTTAATATTCGGGTGAGATTTCTCTGTCTCTGTACAAAGTGGTGATAGATTTTATTTGTCTCATCTGAAGGACAGGGACAACCAACCACAGTATGGCTCAGATTCTAACCCACTACCTTATAATCAGAAGGCTAGCCACTGGGTCGTGCCCCTCCATGCTAAGGACATGGTCTACATGGTACAAGGTACTATGGAGTGAGAGATGTATAGTACAGTACATGTTTATCAATCCATAACACAGATACATGTATAAGGTCAATGCTGCAGTGTCATTTATAGCACAGGAAACAAATTAAGTCAACAGCTTTACTCATATCCACAATCTTCCGACATTGAGACATAGGCCCCATCTTGTGTCATAAAGACAGGAAACTGCTGGTGTAACATACTTGGCTCCAACCCAAGGCCCACAGACCTGAAGTTATGAGTACAGTAAAACCAGTCTTCACAGGCCACCTCATCAGCTATGGAAATGTGGTCCAGCAAGATGATTACATGTAGTCTCTCACAAGAGGTTCAATCTAACAGATAACATGAAATATTCTTTATGCCACTTCCAGTGCTGGTGAAGTGCGACAGATTCGGCCTATGCTTGGCACTCATGGCCAATGAGCAGCAAGAGTCCCGACACCTACTGTGCCACGGGAGTTTGGTTTTTACTGTCTCATTTGAAGGAGAGTAACAGCCAACTATAGCACGGCAGGGGATTTAGACATTCAACCTCACAATCAGAAAGCAAACACACTAACCACTGGACTACAGCAGCCCCGAGTCATTCTAGGATATTCATGGAGCCATGGGCCAAAACAGCATGGAGAACCCAGGCTTATTCATACAGCCATGGGTGAAATTAGCATGAGGGATGGATATGCCACAACTGAGAATCAAACCACAGACCACCCTGTCTTGAGATGACCACACAACACAGGCTGGATACGACTGGCTCTCGAATATAAGATAAACCACTTTAACATGTGTTATCAGTGTTTGAGTTTTACTGAGGAGACATCTGTACAACAATGAAGTTATACATGTAAACATTGAGAGCATAATTTGAGATAGGCCAGATTACTTGGAATTCCAAGGTCAAGATAACGGCTAAATATGACATGGTATCAAATTATAGCTACAAACAAAAAGAAAATAAACTGGAAGATGTGGTCAAGTAAAGACAAATTGACTAAACATTCTGACAGGGTCGGTCTAATGACATACATGTAATCTATCTTGTATACAAGTAGAGAAGAAATATACCAGTATATAAATTGACATTAAAGTTCAAAACTCAATGCATTTTTAAAATTGAGAGAGAGAGAGAGACAGAGAGAGAGAGTGAGAGACAGAGAGAGAGAGCGAAAGAGAGAGAGAGAGAGAGAGAGAGAGAGAGAGAAAGAGAGAGAGAGAGAGAAAGAGAGAGAGAGAAGGATTAGTAATAAATGAGGTTTTGTTTACAGTATCTATACAATACAAACATATGCCCTGACATCAATAGACATTTACATATTTCAGACAATTACTGGACATATAGATGGTCAGTTTGACAGACAAGAGAAATAAAATACAGCTCTGAATAAACAATAAAGTCTACATGGTATATCTGTACTCAATCCATTCACTTTACATACCTAGGCGGTAAATATACATTTGTACATGGTCAATCATCAGGATAAACAATCAAAATATTACTCTATTGATAGGTATTCCAATCTATAAATAAACTCAAGTGGTAAAAGATCTTTTAGAATTTCTTTTTTATCTTTCTAACATCAGATGTACAGTAGAGTCGGTCTATAACGAATTGGCTTAAAGCGAATTCAGTGCTATAACGAACAAAAAAGAAATACTATTCATCTATATATGTAGTAAATTCTGATGCTTAAAACGAAGGATGCCTATAACGAAGTCAAAAGTCAATCCCCTTTGACTTTGTTATACATGTAGACCAACTCCACTGTACATGTAAAATGCTTCTGTTGAAAACGTTCACTCGAGCAGATGTTACATGAACAACTGCCATACTAACTATCAGTAAATAAAGACCACCTGGTCACAATGGCTGGGTTTTTTTTTTTTGCTGTCCCCAATAGTACCATTTGTCTACGAACCAACCTCTATATAAATACATGTACCACCTCCAAAGAATTCTTTATACACAATTTTCACTATAAATGAGTGTCTTATTAGATGCGTCTGAATCTACACAGCATCTTCAAAAAGAATCTTTCACCTACATGTATATGGAGGCATCACCATATATATGTACATGTACATGTACCAGTGAACAGCTACAAATAAATGCATGGAAAGATGGATGGATGGACAAATGAATGAATGAATGAATTGATTAATGACTTGATGGATGGCTGGCTAGCTGGATGAATGGATGGTTGGATGGATGGAAAGATAGATAGAGGGGTGGATGGATGGATGAATGAATGAATTGTGTACTTGTTTAACCATACAGACTTTTTACGTGTTCTCATATTGAGATGGGACCATAGTTTTTACTCTCTCCACCCTGCAAAGACAGGGACAGCCAACCACAGAGTGGCTCAGATTTGAACCCCGGACCTCTCAATCATAAGTCAAACACGCTAAACATTAGGCCACACCAGCCCCTGGTGACATCTCATTATGAGGCCAGGACAGCCCCTGGTGACATCTCAATACCAGAACATGTAAAAAGTCACAGTAGGTATCCGCACATTAGAACCGAGCATAGCCACCCTTCACTGGTACACAGTGACACCTTCGTGTGAGTTCAAGTTTCTTGGGTTTGAACAACAATACAAATACGACAATACAGCCGTCACCAAATGTCAGTAAAGTAAATCCTGTCGGAGAGATATGTAACGTAGACAGGCAGACAGATACATAGATAAATAAATGGACTAATGGAAAGACATATAGGAAGACAGAGGAAATAAATACATTTAAGATCAAATAAAGACAGACAACAAGATATGATGGTTAAAAACTGATGATAAATATACTTTGATATAGATAAACTGACAGATAAGTATATTTGTAGATCGATAAAAACAGAAAAATTGGGAAACAAATAAGTAAACAGAAAAAAAAGATAAAAAAAATGCTTAATCCAACCAAAACAAAACAGACGTAGATATGCAAGCTTACCCTGCCTGTACATGTAAGCCGAGTCAGCGTGTTATAATTACAAGTATCTATAGCTTATGTGTTGTATTATGTGATTATGCATGTTCCAGGCATTACACATCCCGTCTGTTTATCACACGGTTTTATGTATTTTGTCAGCAGTGAAACGGATTTTCTTTAAGATTGGTTGCCACCCTTAATTTGAAAAGTGAATAACTTGTCAGTGACACAACCAGATGATGTCATAGCGACTGCCGTAAGCTGTAGAGCATCTCTTCCTCGCTTTATAATTAATAGTCCGAGTGATTCATAAAAGCAGTCAGACGAATTAGGAATATATGTAAAACATCCCGAGTGTAACAAACAAAAGTATGAACTGAATTTTTTGGTGTAATTAGCTACTTAATTGCTTTAAAATGATGTATATATAGGGCATAACCAATAAAATTACAGTAAAACCCATCTTGTAAGACCATCCCCCGAAGTCACGAAAATGCTGCCTATCAAGAGGGTTGGTCTCACATTTGGATTTGCCTAAATCATTGATTTAAGGAGGAGTCCATTAGATTTCAGGGGTCAATGAGTAAACATGGCCTGGTTTTACTATTTCATCAGGAGACGGGAGAAGTGAGTGCTTCCTCAAAGCCAGGGCTCGAAATTAGCAGTGGTCCGCTGGCCCGTGGCCAGTAAATATTCCATGGGTCCAGTTAAATTTTTCATCTGAACTGGCCCTGTTGTCCAGTGAAAATTCAGAAAAGAAAATGCATATCTGCATACTTACATGTATATTATGTCTATTTCCTAGTAAATGTACCAACATAATCTATTCCATTTTTATCACATTTTCAACTAGAGTGGAGAAGACAAATGCTTGTTAAAGTTCTTTTGAGTGTTTCTTTCTTTCTTTTTTTTTAATGTGGGCCAGTAGATTTTTTATGGAACCAGCAAATCATTTAAGCTATTGGCCCTGTGGCTGTGACTAATTTTAAGCTAGGGCAAGCCCCAAGATCCATCACAACCACTAAAGCCTCCTGTTGTTTAACGTCCCACTCAAGAATATTTCACTCATATGGAGATGTCACCCTGTGCCAGTGAAGGGCGACAAACTTTGCCTATGCTCAGCACTTACGGCAGTAAAGCAGGGAAGGTTCTTACATGTGCCAACACCTACTGTGACACGGGACCTTGTTTTTTACTGTCTCATCCCAAAGACAGGATGGCCAACCCCGGAGTGGCGCTGCGGGAATCGAACCCCGGACACCTCGGCTCGAAGTCAAACACGCTTATAACCACTCAGCCACGAAGGCCCTTGTACAATAACTGTACATGACAATAATGGAGATGAGAACTAACACCTCGATCCCTCCTCTGTGTACCCCAATGTACCAGTACATATCTATATCATGGGTTAGATATAGTAGAATGATATACAAGTAGAAGGCAAGTACTGTTGCTAAATTTCACTAGAGAAATATAAAGCTTGTACTTTCTCAACAAGGAACGGAAGTGATGAAGACCAAAATTATTCGAAGTTCTATTTTTAGGTAGTGAGCGTGACTTCCTGCCTAAAAAGTATACAATGGATGACTTAATATAAGATGTTTGTTAATCTTATGAAAATTACACAATGTTGTATCTATACACAATAGCATCAGTACAGTTATGTACATTGTACATGTACCTGTAGCAGATGGGTTACACCAATGACCCAGTTGTACATGTACAATGCAGGAAAGAGTCCAACTTCCCTAAAAAGATTTTCCAATCAAATTTCCTTCTCCTTAAATCGACCTTGGTTGGCTAATTATTGGGCTAATAGTTTTCAGGGTGGGGCCTGATATTGTGTGCAATATTTCAACCAGAATTTGGTTATGAAATGAATTATTTTCTGACAATAATAACTGAGAATAATCTGAATTTATTATCAGAATTTTGTGTTCCAAAATTGGCAGTTTAAAATTTCTTCCATTATGTAAATGAAAAAAAAAAATTGTGACAAATCCAATGCACAGTTGTTGTTGTATTGTTGTTTAAAGACCCACTCACGAATATTTCACTCATATGGAGAAGTCACCGTGTGCCGGTGAAGGGCAACAAATTTTGCCTATGCTCAGCACTTATGGCCGTAGAGTAGGGAGAGTTCTTTTACGTGCCAACACCTACTGTGACACAGGACCTCGGTTTTTACTCTCTCATCCGTAAGATAGGGACGGCCAAAGTGGAGTGGTGCTGCACAGATTTGAACCCTGGACCCTTCCACCTAAAGCCAAACATACCAACCACTTGGCCATGGAGGGCCCCACACAAGCACATGTAAAAGAAATCAGTCTCACGTACAAGTATAATGGAAACAAATACAGTTGAGCCTCATTAATCCAAACACCTCCATTCCCAAGCAAATTGTCCTGATAAAAGAAATGTCCGGATTACTGAAACAACACATGATCAACATGTACATGCAAATTGACCTGTACAAATTAAGAATTCTGTTTCCAGGTAACTTTGTCCGGAATATGAAGCACCCAGATTACTGGCGTCTGGGTCATAGATTAATGAAGTTTGACTGTATAGACCTAACAGGAACAGGTGAACCAAACCCCATAACTGGTTAACATGA
The DNA here is from genome assembly GCA_016161895.1 of Pinna nobilis. NCBI lineage: Eukaryota > Metazoa > Mollusca > Bivalvia > Pterioida > Pinnidae > Pinna > Pinna nobilis. The sequence goes on along the minus strand of JACSZP010039252.1, from coordinate 6,094 downwards.
TGTCATCCATTAGTGCTGTGGTCATTATGACAAAGCCACTGGGAGAGCTATATTTGTAGTTTTATGGTCAATAACACACACTGATAATGATATCTACCTGTAGAGTACAACATGGACATATATGGACATATTCACCCTCCAGTCTTCAGAGTGATGTCATCTTACATTAAATACCCCCTAGGTATAACAGATGGATTCTTCTTACCATCTGTACGGACTAGTCTATATGTATCTTCAAGGGTGATCGGGTCAACATTTTCGCCTCAAAATCATTACCGTAATTAATTGAATTCTTGAATTTTGAAATATCAAAATTGTTTAACAAAAAATATTTGCAAAAGACTTCAACTTTTCTTTTTTTTATTTATAGTTATACCCTGTGCTAACAGTGATATTTGCCATGATATCTGATTGAGTTTAAATGTGTTGATATGAATTTCCATATGGGCATTTTCATTTACAATCTTTCCATTCAATTAATATACACATGCATGTAAGTATATATACATGTAAATATACAGTGTATGTATAAATACCTGCACATAAGTATAAATTCATTCACAGGAATGATATGAGTGAAATCCGAGATGGTGAGAGGTATACAAAATATGAATTCTTACTTACACATGATCAAGTACATTTGCATAGAACATGCACTTAATACAGTTCAGACATGTACACTATGTACACTGTAGATATAATTTACCTTAACCACTTGACACACTCGACTGTTGTCCTTATGTTAACATAATTCGAACTGCAGACTAAATCTGATAAATAGTGATTTTACGAGGGTGCCTCCAGCAAATCGAGAATTACAAGTATGGACAGAGACGTGTAGTAATAAATACCTCAATGATTGAATGATTTGATAGTTTAGTACTCGATTATCTGTTAACACTTCTGCAAGGAAATAAACTCGTTTTATACATCATTTGTGGGTAATTTTTTCTTTTTTTTAATGATTTCATGATCGAAAAAGGAAATGAAATTTGGATTAGTCTGATGAACTCTGATTAATTTTTGTTATTGGAGATGTCGTTGAATGCTTGTGAAAGACAAATTTAGCCTATGATCTGCACTCAAAGCTATAGAGAAATGCATTTTTTTTTTTACATGAAAACATGTACTGTGTTACAATTTATTTACAGAATCTGGGTTTTTACCATCCCATCCTAAGTACAAGAAAAGCTAGTCGCCTCACAGAACAGATTCGAACCCATGACCTCACGATCTGAAGTCAAATATACAAATCAGAGGGCCACAATGCCTCTCGGTTATTCATGCTCTTTATTTGCTCATTTTTATATTGTTTACACTAAGCTTGATCATCTTTCAGATATAAAGACGGCACATACATTGTACATGTACACATGTATTTGGATTCGACTGAGGATAGACTATACAAAAATGTACCTTTTTAAAGGGCCCCAGCTTCTAGCATATGTTCACTTTTAAATGAATATCAGTACAGTGAAACCTATTTCGAGAGACCACCCCTATGGCCATTAAAATGTGGTTCTCTCATTCTCAATACAAGTAGTTTCTAACAACACTAAAAAGAGGTTTGTTTTATATGATGATTATTTAAAACATCGTTTTCTGATAGGTGGTCTTTCAAGACAGTTCATCTCTGATGACAGTGGCCTCTCAAGACAGACTCCACTGTATTACAGAAAGATTCAGCATGGAGTCTGAGAAGTAAGTCATGTAGACAAAGTATTCCAGACAAATGCAAATGGAAGAGCTAGCATGTTGACAAGCTACATGTAAAATAAGATGCCGGATGACTTTTATACGGGGTCACAGCAGAATCTATGAAATACCAAAGATACAAGACCCCTCAAAATATGTTATATACATGTAAGTAAGTACAGAACACTGGCAAACTAGCTTTTCTTCAACCTTTTCATCACAACAGACCGCAATGAACTGGTCTGAGGCTGTATAAAAGAGCATACCATTCTGATACATGTACTTGGGTTGAAAGCCTTAAGGGCTAAGTAATTTGGTTAGCATTTGCCTTGGACTGAAGGTAGCAGTTAAAAATAACATATTCCTTGACTTGAGGGTACCTCCTGAAAAGAACGCAACTATTTAATTTGTAGAATAACCTAAGACATCTTGGAATTCAAAAATATTAACGGTCTGCCTACATGTACATTGTGCAATCCCTGCCCTGAAATGATGGGCTCATCCACTCATCCATCCAACTGGCCTATTTCAACATTATCAATGAAGAGAGCTGCCATTGCTCTGCATTAGAATGGACTTCTCCGGGCTCATAAGTCATGTGTTCAAACCATGGAGGAGGCAAGTGGGTTTTCTTGTCCTGTAAATGAGACTGATACCTTACAGTACTGCTCAATAGCCCAACATGCTTAACACTACATGTACCACAGGCAAATTTGAAGCTCTTCAGTTAAATTTTCTGGATGTTGGTTGGTTGTATTGTTGTTCAACGTCCCACTCAAGAATCTTTCACTTATATGGAGACTTCACCATGTGTAGGTGAATAGTCACAATTTTGTCTCTGTTCAGCACTTACGGCCGTAGAGTAGGAAGGGTTCTTTAATCCACTGTGACATGTACTGGAACTCGGTTTTTACTGTCTCATCTGAAAGACAGGGGCAGTCAACTGCAGCACGGCTCAGATTTGAACCCATGACCTCACAATCAGAAAGGGAATATGCTTACCACCAGGCAACAACAGCTCAACTGACATTNNGAGTTGAAGTTTCCTCAGTGGAATTTTGAACAACATACCAATATCAATCTAAACTGATCAAAAGTGACAGATCAAATCTATAATGCTGAACCAACTCATCTGTGAGACTGCTTTGTGAAGGTGTATGCATACCTTTCCATGATCACCGAGTTTATATCATAGACACATGAATGAAATTTACAAGATCTGGTCACCTGGGTAACATCATAAGCTGCACATGGCATCATAATCAGAAATGTTGTAAAAGTTGTTTAGAAAGAAACATGCATACATGTACATGTATAATGTTTGTGTGCTAGTAACATTGATGTATCATTGTACTTCTTATGCAAA
>JACSZP010039251.1:0-18432 GCA_016161895.1 Pinna nobilis | reverse complement strand
AGCACCTGAACTCATCCCTGGTTTATGGTGGGGGTTCATGTTACTTATTTTTCGTGTCTTGTTGTGTTGATAGCTGTTTGTGTTGTCTCTTTTTTGTTTGGCCATGATTTCGTCTGCCTTTGGATTTTTTATTTATTGATCCCCCCTTGGTATCTTCTACAGTCAACTTTTTTATGTTGCGGATATTTTCACTGTTGAGAATTACTCAATTCAGTAAGGAAATACATAGGAAATGATCGATTGGGACGATTTATGCCTCATTCAAGAAGAGAGAAGTTTGGGTAAAGTCATATTTTGATGTACAAATGCCTTAGAATAATGTCGAGTCCTTGGCTCATAATTTCTAAACAAGAGATGTATATATTAGGAATGGTTGAGCTGTACTTTAATTATTTATTTCCCCCCGGTTTTCTAAGACATACCAGCATAAAAGGGATACTATCTCTGGAATACAACGTACTACTATGTGTAGATCTGGGAGAATAATGACAGTGTAAAAAGTATAAATGACTTAAGATTAAGGGGATAAAATGGTTTGTGGTACAAAAAACAACGAACATTCACGATAAAAAGTAAATGAACTCGGCAAACGTTCTTATTACCAAGAACTTAAAGCTTCTAGATTATTCCAGATAAGATATACGACGAACAAACCCATCAGAAGCGACTAGTATTCTTTGTCAGACAAAGTTTGTTTTCATTTTAACTTTTGATTGAATGCAAAAAGCAACCAGACCTCTGTCTGAACAAGTTGTTTACTCCACATTATGGCAGATTGGTTCAGATATACATAAATGTTTTTCAATTTTTATCTCCATTTCCGTATTCAATTACAGGTTCGTCAATCGTTGTCTCTACGGAGATTGTGACAAGCGTATTTTGAAAGGTCGCAAACAAACTCTTAACTGATCCAGATAATATGATCTAAGATCTCTGAAAGCAGCTGTTATTTGTTGTGTTAACAAGTCAAACGAACACATGTACACTTATGGAATATATTTGTCTATTGCTCTCTCTATTCGCTCTTCTTAATAGCCGACAGGACTACATTATTAAGGGCTCGACTTTAGACCCCTAGAGGGTGACTGGCTTAGTTTTATTTTGGAAAATAATAAAGTCATAGGTCATATATAGGAGTAGGTGACTTTACTTTTCAGTAGTCATAAGAGTCTATCATTGGCCAACAACTTGAAACCCTTTGCGAGCATTTGGAAGGGACTCCCTTCATCAATGATTTTTAATGGGCCTGTAAACAACAATATTTTGTCTTAAAATTATTCGTAAATTTAACATTAAACATTTGTTGATTGGGTGTGAGGTCAACATGTGTAATGTTGTATCAGAGGACCAAGCTGCTGTCTGAGTCCGTAGGCCGAAGTCAACAGTTTGGTTCGAAAGTGCAACATAACGCGCGTTGACCGAAAACCCTGTCTACAAATGTATTATAATACCTTTGATTTTTGTTTTCCACACTCTTCTAAAATTTCGAATGAAACTAATCATTCGTCGAGAAAATATACAGTGAACTCTCTCCCTATAGGGATATCGCAATGGCGGAAATGGCCGAATAATGGCGGTGAGTACCGAATATTTATGATCTGTGACGTAAGCGGGCAACATTTCACGCTAAACCAGTCAACATCGAAATGTTGACGGTCAACATCTTTATGAGGCAAACATCTGAATTGTATGGCTTTTTACACTATTGGAGAGTATAGAAAATAAAAAGGAAAGGTATAACAATCCAATATAGGAACGTATGTTATCATATATATTGGATGGACAGAAACTTCAAACTACTACTACTACTACTACTACCACTACTAGTACTACTGGAACAACTTCAAGTAATACAATTTCTTTAATTGTTGAAAAGATTCAAATTTAAATCAGAAATTTCGTTTTAGAATAAATGAATCTAAAGCTTCCATATAATTATGATTTATCCGGAAGTTTGGTTCCTGACGATCCCGTGACTGGTTTTGAGCCAAGTCTTCATTTCAGCATAATCAATGAGTTCTTTTTTTCAAACGTTTATATGAGATACATTCCTTTACCTTGCGAATCATTCTGAAGTATTTTCACACTTAACCAACAGAACGATTTATGTTCTTATCACAAATTTGATGAAGATGTTGCCAATAATTGTAAAATTATGCCGTGGACAAGCTTCAAACAAGATTGATTTTTAACACGTTATACTTTCTTAGTTTGTACACAAACCATGCTACAAGAGTTTATCTCACGTGCTCTTAATTTCCTCTCATAAACAACACAGAAATAGTTTATTTGTAATAATTTATAACAAATTTTACGTGTTATAATATGACAAGAATCCGACATTCCATAGATATTATGACTTAACTGAAACAGATTTTATATTGTTGAACAAATGCCTCGCTAAGACATACCATTTTAATTGATTGTTTTAGTTCTGTGTAAAGTGTATTGACCGACCTTGGATCTGAGTTTTGTGTTCTTGTAGACAGATGGCACTTGTATATACATCATCCTTAACAATTTAACTCATCCTCTCAGGATTAAGTGATGAACCTCTGGAGCGGGATCGTTTTCCATAAAATCCTTTTTACCATTTAGGGATGGGCACAATAAAACTTTAGAAATTTACTTAAGTCTGAGAATGTTCTTACCTCCGATGAATTCAGAATTCTGATTGGCCGAGAATTTGGAGTTGAGAACAGTTTCAAAGATAAGTAATTCTTAAGCTTTGTGATATCCAGGCCAGATCTAGGACTGACTGTTTCCACAGATTACCATGAAACATGTTTAACGGGTGTAGCACACCACCAGGGGCGCTGACTAAAACCGGAAGCCTGGTTCAAGTCAAATTGGATTTGTTTTTAATTTTTCATGTCTAAACCGTTGTTTTTTCTCGATATTTTCTATTCCTACAATGTTACTTTATCGGGAAATGTTCCAAACTAATAAAAAGTAAAATAAGTAATCTTTCTAAAATGAAATAATCGTCAAATTTGAGATACAGATAAAAAGCTAATCTATCCGTGTGTGTTCATCTACAATTATTGCCAATAAATTTGTACTTCGTGGTAACATTGATAGTCAGCCTACCGTAATTTTTACGTATAGGGGAGACTCGGATATGACATTCGATTTATTTGACTTTCAAGTATTCTATTGAAGGACCAAGATTTATATGTTTTCCCTTTTCAGTCCATAATCATATATAAAAGTTAAGGTAACGAACAGTGATTGATCTCATAATTCCTATAGAGAAGACAAATATAGAGTTGGGCAAACACGGACTCATAGACACACCAGAGGTAGGATCAGGTGCCTAGGAGGAGTAAGCATTCCGTCTTGATCGGTCACATCAGCCTTGAGCCCCATGTCTGTCTTGATCAGGTAAACGGAGTTATTCGTAGTTAAAAATCAGTATGTAAAGAACGATCCAACAACCGGTATGAAAAACTGTACACAGCATTCGCACCATTGACAAGTCGTATCGGCAAACCAGATCTTTGTAACGAAAAACGGAAAATTTACGAAAAGCTGACTTTAATCGAGATTGTTGGAATCCCTGTAACAGCAACTTGTTTTTCAGTAACCTGCCTAGATTTAACAATATATACGATAGCATTTTCATATATTCACGTGAATTACACGTGCGATGGTATGCGACATGAGAAAATGTACACCAGGATTGTCGTTCGACAAATATCCAAATACAGACTACTAAATACATAATATTGAAATTACAAATGATAAAAAGGAACTAAGTGTAGCACATTTTTACTGAATCCTGATGTACTGAAATCCATTTGTTTTTAAAATCCTGTATATGAATTCAAACCATATTATATTAATATCGATTGTTTATTCAAAAGCAGAAGTCTTATAGTTCAAATATATTCTCCGATTCTGTTTTCTTTGTTCCTAGAAATCGACTGCATTAGTTATTCGCATTTTTATTTTTAAAAAATATTTGTTTCTACGAATTCTCAAAACTTTTCAGCCTGCTAAACACTTTCATAATATTTCATAATTTAGATGTATATATTTTTTTATTCTTCTAGGTTGGAAAATTTTCGTTCAAAATATACATTTACCATTGTGCTTCTGTAGCATTTATGTTTTTTATTGAAGAAGGTAGATACATACTTAAAAGAGCAGTTAAAGATTTAATTCAGCACCTTACAAATAATATATTGCACACAGCTTTCATTTAGATCTATTTATTTAGAGTTTGTTCGTTACTTTGAAAAAAAAACTTTTTCAAAATGACAATATTTTATCTTTTAGCTCGTTACAATAAAACCTAAAAGAAATACTGTACCACATCTTGTATTCTAATTACCATGCCATTTATTGCAGTTGTTGTTGTTTAACGCCCAAAAAAGGAATCCTTCACTCAGATTTGGCCTTCACCGAGAGGAATTAATTTTTGACCAGTCATTGATTCTTAAAGTGATTGAGAAGTGAGGGTTTCGACGAGCCGATATATGCAACATCAAGTTTGAAATGTCTTGTTTTCATTTTTTTTTCTATAAATGTCATCAACCAGATTGAGCTACATTATCTATTCCTGTAAATATGATACAAACTTTACACTACATACATGCATAGTATTAAACCAAAGGACTTTTTCCTGTGATTATCAACTTTCTAAATGAATTTATCTATTCATTCTCCAATGTGAGATTTTATTATCTCAAGAAAACATGCACGACTTAAAATTCGGGTAGACATTTTTCAGACAATATATTTCAGAATTTAAAAATAAAAAAAAAGAAATCCCGCACCTGCATTGTGTGTCTGATGAGTAGCCAGTGTGTCAGTAAACTACAGAGTGCTGAAATATATAGCTTTTTTCAAACGCCCTTCATACATCTGTTTTCACTCTAGAAACAGTTTATGTTTAGCAAGAAATAAATAAATTATATCTGAATAACTAAAGAAACTGACTAAATCCTAATATCAGTATTGCGAAATGGGTCCTTAAGAAATTGAGTTTCTGTTTTAACAAATATTAAAGATTCCGTTATGTTTTCAAGAAATATTAAAGCAATTAATAGATTAATATAATTCATGAATAGTTGCAAAGAAATAATGTTTCTCAAAAACTTTAACTGGGCTCTCATTCCTGTTGTTATTTTATTTAGGAATTGGATCGAGTTTCGAATATTTTTCGGGGTATTTTTTTCATTTTCACTTCCAATACAGATTTTTCTTGACTTGGTTTTTTTAAAAACATTTCTTAAATATGAGAAAAACAATCGTTGCCACAGTGTTGAGATAAGTTGATACATTATCATTTTAATTAATAAAAAGTTGTTTGCAGGTATCAAAAGAGCAAATGTCTGATTAGTATATACAGGTACATTTTATTATAAATTGTAGGGGCAATTAGGGTGTAAACAGGGAAACAAAATAGTTATTTGCATTTACATAACAATACTAATCGTCATATGATTCTTGCATCTCTTTTGTACAGATATGACCCATGAGTATGATGTGAAAGATGTATAAAATCAAGATGATTCATTTTTTTCTTCCTTGAAGAAAAACAGCTGAAAATAAAATCCTGAGGATACTGGACAAACACGGACCTATGAAAATTCAGAGGTACGACCATGTGCTATGGAGGTGTTGATATCCCCAATCGAATGGTCACATCCGCCATGAGACAATCAAGGTCAATTTCTTTAAAATAATCATTGAATGCATATTCAAATAAAATTCAAAAGCATGTCTTTCAAATAAAACAATTTTTTCTATATATTAGAAAGACATTCGGAAAAATAAATATGAATCGAAAAATGATTTTCAGGTGTGATTTTATAGCAGTTGTCCAATCCTACTAATATTCGATTCTTTCAAATTCATAGAATCTTAGAAAAATAAGAGAAACATTTTTCGAATTCATCCTGAATAAATAGAAATTATTTTCATATTGCGTTCATCCATTACGAACAAACTTAAATTTTAAGACTTTGCAATAAAGACAATTAAGTTGCAGGTAAAAGTAAAGCTACTTATTACTTAAATTAAATCTTGCGAGTCCGTCTATTAAACGTAAAACAAATTTGACGAACTATTTTTTTCTTTTCGAAAATACGACAGTATAAATGAATGAACAAAGGAATTAATAAATAAAATGTAAATAGATAATTTTGAAATATGTTTTACAAAAGAAAGACAAAATTCCATCGCAATACGGCAGTGACACATTTACTCACTGTACAGAAACAAACACCAATTGAAACTGAAAACTAACAGCATGGAATAACAAACTAAACAACAAAAACATTTTCATTTGGCTATAAATTGTGATTCATAATATTTTAACATCTGCCTGTTGCCTTTTTTAAATTACCGTCTAATTTGCTCATCATTTTACATTTCATACTAATCAATGGTTTGCCACGATATGAATGATCGGCGATAGAATTTGGACAATGATTTTAAATTTCATTTATTAGGTAATGTTACAAAATGGAAGAAACTGTCCTGTGATATTGACATGCAATGTAAAAATGTGATAAAATAAAAACATTTTGAACATCTAGTGTCATTCTGTAATCAAACTGATAAAGCAAAGATAAGATATCTATTTTGTATTCTTGAGAGCAGTAACAAAGAGATGGCGTGATGGTTAGATCAATATGGATAAAATTTGCCATGTATTATTTCGTTGTCCTAAAGTACGGATGCTGATTCAAGCGTGGGAAAATCATCACTGCAGATAACTGGCTATTGGGTCTTACAAAAGATGATACCACCAAATGCAAAGTGAAATCTGATTTGAGAACGATGAGGGAGCAGGCTTCATTATAATAGAACCCTGCTTTGTTGTTGTATTGTTGTTTAACGTCCCGCTCATGAATATTTTACTCATATGGAGACGTCACCGTGTGCCGGTGAAGGGCGACACTTTTTGCGTATGCTTGGCACTTATGGCCGTAGAGCAGGAAGGGTTCTTTAATGTGCCAACACATACTGTGACACGGGAACTCGGTTTTTACTGTCTCAGCCGAAAGACAGGGACGGCCAACCGCGGAGTGACGCTTCGCGGCTTCGAACCCCGGATCCTTCGATTCGAAATCGAACACGCTAACCACTCTGCCACAGAGGCCTAGAACTCTGCTTTAAAATTTATGTTAACATGTCATGTTCCGGAATTACGTTATGATTTCAAAGTAAGGGGATATATAGAAAATCGGAATCGGGGAGGGGATGTGGATATTGCGTCGCAGTTATTTAAAATACAACCCTTTCCACATCACATAGTCGTTTGGTATAATTTGTCATAGTGATTATTTTCACTTCCAAGTAATCAATGTTGACTTAGTGAATATTAAAATTTTTAGCCTGGTTTTGTTACTTTTTAAAAAAAGAAATTAATTTGAATGCTTAAATGTAATGGAATACATGTAATTATGTGATTCAAAAAATCAAAATATGAGAAACGAAGCAATATTTAGCTCATGTTATGCAAGCATGTGTTATGATCTTAAATAGTTCAATCAAATATTTAAATCATGATCATACTCAAAATTAACATAGAAAGGTTAATAAGTTCAATGTAACGTAAAACAGAATCAGGAGAATATCATACGATAAAAATTTGTTATTTGTTGTAAGAACAATTTAATTGTGAATGAAATACTATGGCCTTATATTTAAAAAATCATTATATCGTGAACCTGTGAAATTATTCTTTTATTGCATAAACTCCGGTTACTCTGACTTTAAAACAATTGAACCTTTTTCCAAAGAGAGATTAAGCACTTGAATATTAAATCGTAGTACACAGTATAGAGGCTTTTATGATAACTGAGTGAGACAACTGATACTTCTATGTAGACATTCGTAGATATCTATCCATAGATATCCCTAAATATCTTATGCGAATTCTTAAATAAATTCAATATAAAATGTCCAATCTTTTATTTCAAGTAAGAAAATACCACAAAAGGATATTGTAACTGGACATAAAAAACAATGGAGCATAGCCTCCACCTGTCCTAGTCTAGAAAACGCCCAGCACCTGTTTTTGACATTTACACAGTTATCGTTCTTGGTTCTCTTGGTAATCATCCGTGGAAGGAATGTGAAAGACAAATTTACATAACCGTACAGAATGTAAACCTAGTAGGCTTAATCTAATTGTATAAAGAATTATTGGAATTTTGTACATGGTCGTCGATTCGTCGCATCTGAAAGTAACTGACTCAGTGTCATGGGGTGAGAAACACTATGAACCCTAGAAGACATGGTAGTTTGAGTACGATGATACAGGTGGCCAATAAAAAGCCATGTACAAATCAGAAAAAATCTTGTACAAAGACAGATGGAGCTATGATACTACATTTTTACACTTACGAGGCAAAGATAAACGAACTCTGTGTGAAAATATTATCAAACAATACTTGTACTGAAGGTCATCTTTATCGCTGGAATAATTTCAGTGTCTGCATTGAAGAACAGTTCAAACGTCGTATGTGGCATGGTCCACGTTAAAAATTCCGGAATAATGCAGACATGCACATCCAGTTGGTATCGCAATATATTATAGACAGATAGTTCAGTTATGATAAATAACAAGTTTGGAATGTTTTTTGTGTGAAACACATGCACAATTCAGGAAGAAACCGATAACGGGGCCTTTTTTACCGTAGTGTTGTGTCTTGTTTTAACATTTTGAAGTTGTAATTTTATAAAATTTTGTAATCCAAGTTCGGGGTGTGTGATCGTTAAAATCCCGTGAATCAAAGTATGACCGGAAAACGAATGTGTGGGAAATGAATTTGTTCTTTTCCCACAAAATTTTATTCTTCAGAAGTTCAAAAACCATTGTGTATAGTGCGAACCTCGAAAAAATAGCTACCCAACAAAATTCGATCAATAACTTGATGTTAAATTTCTCCATAATACATTTATAATATCAAATTTCATTTTAAAGAAAATTGATACATCTCGGTGTCACATTCGTGTTAGTCGATTTTAGTGTTTTGTGTTGATGTGTGAATTATTGTTTATAGTGTTGTCTCTTGTTTGCGTTGGTCATGACATTCAACTTTTGAATTTTTGATTCCTACTTGGTATCTTCTTCTTCCCAGATGGTACACATATACTTGAAGTGATTTCGTAAAAGACACCTTTTTGTTATATGCCATTGATACACATCATCAACCTCAAATATGGTTCCAATTGATTTTATGAGAAAAAAAATTATATGGAAAGCATATCATCATCTTTTACCTGATCGAGAGATAGGGGAAGTTTTACGCCTTTCTTACAAATAAAGTAAATAAGTCAGGAATTTAACTAATTTGTAAGAAAGCAGGTTTACAATATAACAGGGTTCAATATAAGTTGGTCTCCCTTTCTATCTATCTATCTATCTATCTATCTATCTATTAAAAACTACTGTAATTTTAGCATAGACAAAATTTTGAATATCTATTTCATTCATTCTCACACCTTCCAACTTTTCCCTCGGAACTTTGAGCATACAACAGAAGGATGCCTGGACAATATCAACTGATTTTCTTCTATTTATCAATTTTTGTTTTCTTACAGACAAGACAAAGTAGGCGTTGCCACGTGGTTCGGATGCGGAAGTGACGTATGCAAAAAGCACAGATATCATTCTCAACATGTACATAGCTTTTTCTTATGAATGGATGTGTCAAACAATATAAACTCTCAAATAGCGCTTAACTAAGCGAGGCCATTATGACAAATGGAATGTACTTGGGAAACCGGACAACGGAAGACCACACATTTTACGAGCTGGCTTTAATTGGTTTAGACAGTAATATTTGGCGTTGATAGAATGACCGGCTGTAAGAACCGATTGAGCCCCGATATAGAACAAGCAACACGTCATGAGAGAGGGTATAAAAATAAATGATCCAGGGTCGTGAAATACAATGATATTGGTAGGCAAGGTTGATTTTGTTGTAGTATTGGTTTTCTATATGTACATCCAGTAGCAGAATATTCCACTCAAATTGTGACGTCACCTTTTTTTATGAAGGACTTCGCCGGAATGTTGGCGTATGGTTGGTACCCCGTGTAAAAGCTGAATTCCGACTTTAATGGGAATTATTTTTTTGCTTCAAAATTAGAGAAAAACCTACAGGAGATTTTTTTTTCCAAATGATCCAAAATTACAAATCCGGTCTGAGATATCTTACATTAGTATTCTTTCATCAGCCTCCTAAAAATATAAGGTCGTAATTCAATGCATGATAGGTGTCTCACAAGAGATCGAACTTATGAAAAATCTTCTTTTTTATTGGTTTCAAGTTTAATCTAATTTCAAAAACATCAAAAGAATGACAAGATTAAATCGACACGAAACGAAAACAACACTTTTTTCATGAGATGATTTCATATATAAATATCTGTTTTACAAAAATTTAAGAAAGTGCTTAAGCCATACCACATTTCATAAGAGAATTCCCGTCAGTATTTTCAGTTTAGCAAATCTAAGCATATGCTCTCTGCGCACGTTTTCCCTCCTAGTCAATACCATCTATTTGCTATTCAATTTTAGGTGTGATACCATACCAATTTCTTAACACGAATGAAAGGGTATTTGAAAATAGATGTACAACAAAATAATTCTCGAATATATAGCTATACGACAAATTTAAAACAAATTCCATGGTTTTCTAAGTTGGACTGTAAACCAAGGTTGGACACCATAAAACCCGAGAATTTACTTAAGTCTGAGAATTTGCTCAATTTTCGTAAATACATGTACTTACTGCTGCTTGGCCCGGAGGCTGTGGTCGAGAAAATTCTCAAACTTAAGTAAGGTCTTAAGTTTTACAGTGCCTAACACTGTACTAGTTATATGTAACCTACTATGAAGGGAGACAACTCAAATGAATATTTTTTGTTAATCATGTGGACTTTGTGGTGAAGAAGTTAGTGTGACAAGTCAGCAGAATGTCTTTTCTCCTCCGGTGTACCTGGTTCCATCACTTAGTTCGAAAGGGTCCAAAAGCGTGTTTGCCCAATGATAACATATTAAATACAGTCGAGCCTCATTAACCCGGCCGTCAATAATCCGGATGCTTCACCTTCCGGACGACATTTCCAGGGAACAAAATTTTCAGATTGCCTTGCGCATTATGATATGAATGTTTCAGTAATCCGGACGATTCATTTATCCTGACAATATGCTTGGGATTAATGAGGCTCCACTGTATGTTGTCACGACAATTCCATCTCTATGATATTTGTATTTAAAGATTAGGTTTATCCGTTGATCAACCGTTAATGACTATGTATTCTAAACTGCACTAACAGAGTATATTAAAGGTAGAACCACCAAAAACCATACGTTATGCTTTTATTCAAAAAATGATCATTTTCAAGAGAAATCTGAACTGTAGTTACAATTTGCATAAAAACTTATATCGACAAGCATTGTATGGTACTTAAGTACAAACTCGTGAGTAACAGAATTCCATTTCAATCGCCAGGCTTAAATTATCTCAGTCCGTCGTCCATAAAATCACAAACGATGACAAATTTTTATTACCTTCATAGAGAAACACGGTAAATAATTATTGCAGGTGAGTAATCCACCTACAAATTAAATTACCATAAGAGAGTAAACATTCACACCTATTCCCCATGTTCCGCTTTGCTTTTATGATATATCACGAAAGTCAGTGGTAAACAGGTTAGATATACTTTTCTTTAGGAAATCGCGACTCTGATTGCTACGGTCATCATATGATCGGTAAATATTGGGGATTGTATGGTGTTGTTGTTTGAACGTCCCACTCAAGAATATTTCACTCATATCGAAACGTCACCGTCAGCCGGTGAAGGGCGACAAATTTTTCCTGTGCTCGGCACTGCTGGCCGTAGAGCAGGGAGGGTTCTTTAAACTGCCAACACCTACTGTGACACAAGATCTCGGTTTTTACTGTCTCATCCGAAAGACAGGGACGGCCAACCGCGGAATGGCGCTGCGGCAATCGAACCCTGTACCCTTCGATTCGAAGTCGAACACGCTAACCACTCGGCCACGGAGGCCCAAAAATGGGTGAATTTTTTTTCCTGGCGTCGGAAGCTTGCTGTGAATAAGATGGGTGTTGTTAAGGCGTGGTGAAGTTTCTCTATTAACTTCAAAATTTATACTAAAATCTGCTTCCCAAGAACATCGCTAAACGGCAAATCTCACTACGTGTATACATATTCAATATTATGCAAAAAATACTGTAACTATTCCGTACTTATTTTTAAAAATATAAAACTACATGTCTTATCTTCTATACAGGTGGTGAAATATGTTGACAACATTATTTGACTTGTTGAAATTTGAGATTAATGAATGATTTTCTCTATTTTGTAGGATTTTTAAATTGTTCGAATCATTTTGTTATTTTTTGTAGATGCATTTTGTTTTGGTTTTTTTTCTTACCTCGGTCTATAACTAAATATGTTCATTTCTTTATTTCCGTGTGTATTTGTTTACTGTTTTTATTAATTGGAGGTTATACGTAAATATTCATTTGTAATTATTTGCGCAGGAGTATATTCAATAAATTGATTCATTTTTTTCAGATTTTTTTTATTTATTAACCTTCTTATTGCCTTACAAATATTTTTATTTTTTCATTTTCCTTCTGGGTTTATTTACAAATTTTTGTCTTTGTATACGCATTCCTTTTCATTCATTCCTTTCTTTTTTTCATTGATCTTTTTTTCAATCATCTATCAGTCTAATGTATAAGTCGTCAATTTCAATTGAAGATTATCGTTTCCATCTTTGTTAAAATTTTGTTATACTATCTTCTCTTCTCCATACCCTTTATCCGTTTATTCATAACTCTCCCTCTTTCATTTAATTATTACAATGTTGGCAAGCATTTTTTTCTATCAATTTATTTTGTTTATTTATTCTTTCTTTATCTAAATGTGAATTTTAAAAATCTCTAAGATATTTAAATGGGCTCTCATCTTTGTTTCATCTTTGTAAAGTTATTACTTTATTCATTAATGACAGAGTATTTTAAAATTCTTTCATATCTGAAATGAGATATATTTCATTTTAAAATTTGTTAATTCATTTCTGAAATATATATTTTTTCATTTTAAAATTTGTTTATTCTTCTTTGAAAACCTCACACAAGCTGACAGATACCTCGTTGATGTTAAATATAATTTTCTTTGAGGTGATCTCTCAGTTCGTTTTCGTTTGTTTATTTAAAATATATTTACACACAGTTCCGTCTTAAGCCCATACTTGGTATTGAGTTCCATACTGGGCTGGGCACAATAAAACTTGCGAATTTACTTAATTCTTAAAAGATTCTCAAATCCCGCTCATCCGGAATTCTGATTGGCCGAGAAACTGGATTCTCAATTTTTAAGTTTTATGGTGTCCAACCCAGGTTTGTTTGTCAATTTTCTTCAAATACATTTACATTCAACTACTTCCAAAATGCATCATCGATGTTTCACTCCGGCTTATTTATATATCCATTTATCTTATCCCCTCGATTACTTCTACAGTCGAGCCTCGTTAATCGGGACGTCAATAATCCGGATGCGTTTTCTTCTGGACAAAAATGTCCTTAGTACAGAATTTTCAATTCATATTGTGCATTAGAGAGTTATGCTCCAGTAACCTGGGTGCTTTATGAAAAGGTAAAGGTTACGAACAGTAATCGATTTCATAATTTCCTACAAGGAATGAAAAATAAGAATTTGGGCACACATAGACCCCTGAATACACCAAAGGAGGGATCAGGTGTCTAGGAGGAGAAAGCATGCCCGTTGACCGGTCACAACCGCCGTGAGCTCTATAACTTGATCAGTTAAAAATCATTGCGTAAAGACATATTCAGAAAGTTTGCCAGGTTCCGAAGGCATCTGGATTATCGAGGCTCCTCCGATCCACTGTTCAAGCAAATATTTCCAAGAATATCCTCAGACTTCCGTTTTACATTTGTTGTTGTACTTTGCTAATCTGTTAGCATGAAGTAAATCTCAAGGCTAAAGATATGGAGGAACACGACATCATTAGGTTTTGTTTGCATTTTACGGATACTGTAACATCAGTTTAGATTAACTTACAATGCTAGTAAGTGAAAAGACATGCTCATCTCTGTCTTATTTACGATGCTCATCCCCTGCCAGATCGTCCGTAACAAACATGCTACACATAATGTGTAGAGAAAACGAGAAGCGGAAGAATGAGAGAGCGCATAGAAGAAAAAATAATAAGAGAATAAGAAGCAGGCACAGGGCAAAAATTAATGCAACTTTTTAAACTTTAACTACATATCTTATATACATTCAAAATTATTCTAAACAATCACGGAAAGTCATTTATAAATCATCTTTTTTTCCATTGTGTATTGGCTCATACTGGTCAAAATTTTTGTTTGCAAGATTCAGCAATTTCATAAGAAAGTAATTTCCTTTATGTTTACATCTTTTATTTACTCAAATTAAAAAGCGATAGCGATAATTTACATTCTGCAAAAAACATAAATACTAGAATTTAATAAGAAATTTAAAAAATGATGATAAAAAACAAAACAAAAATAAGGAAATGGATATTCATAAGAAGATTGAAATGTAAAGACCAAAAGGGAAAGTTATGTTGAAACTGATTTGAAAATGACTCTCTTCTAAGATTTAAGAATAAGCTTTTTATATGAAATATATAAAGAAAAGTTAAAAGTTTCGTCAATTATGACATGTCATTGTAGAAAGAAACACTGAACAACGCTTAAATAGGGGAACCAGAGAGAGAGAGAGAGAGAGAGAGAGAGAGAGAGAGAGAGAGAGAGAGAGAGAGAAAGAGAGAGAGAGATTTTACAAAATCTCTTCACAAAACTACATCGCTTTAGTTAGAAAGAATCGACGATGACGATCTTGACGATCAACAATGCGTAATGAAAACACAATAGACAGAGTGTGTCATTTGTATTTCATTTCGTATATTCTTTCCAATATCAAGTCAGTTCTTTTAACTGAACCCAGGACATTTCTCTCTCTCTATCTCTCTCTCTCAACAAAAAAAAAGACAAAAAAAAAACCAGAAATGGGATCACAAAAAGTGGATTCGAACCTCTGACGCACCGATCTTGAGGTTTGTTCTTCACGATGCAGAAGCCATGATCGGCTGTCCATGATAAGAAACATGCCGAAATTGAACCCCTGCACATTCTGATTTAAACATCAAAAATTACCTTATCATATAAAGCAGGGGAACACTGTCACATTCCCTCTCATTGAAAATGTAAGTGAAAAATTCTTCCTAATTATTAAACTCGCATTCTTCTTACATATAGAGTCGGTGCATGTTCCCTCCCACAGGTTCATACCTCTACCTGATTGCTTTTATCGGCGAATTAAGCGCTGTTGGATCGCAGGTAACATATAATTTACAACAACAATTATTTAATAACTCTACAACGTACCGTAGACTCCTTCATTATCCCTGGTATTCAAAATTTGAATCACGTCTATAAGAAAAAACCGTTAAGCAAACATTTGAAATAATTACAGAGCACGAATTCCATATATTTACAAGATTTGACGAATCGTTTTGCCTAGATATTAATAATCATCGTCAAAAAGGAATCTAACGCAGATTATAAAACACTTGTAAAATTTGCCGACTCATAACAAGTGTAAGCATCCTATTATAGCATAGCTCTTAATGTGAAATAGATGTACCATCGCTTGGAAGATTACTTATATGTGATGAAAACATAGGCTTTAACTGTGTAAAGTATCTTTTTGAAGATGGGATAAGGAGTCGTTACATTTTCGTCATTTTGAGAATTAGCGTCGATGGAGTTTTACGCCATTTAATGACATATTAAATGTGCGATAGCTTTGGATGAAGTGGAATGGGCTTGATAGTTGTGAAACGTTCTAAATTGCTTGGCGGCAGGTAAAATTCATTTGTAGGTAAATTTATGCGTTCGTGGATAATACTACATTCTATTACCCATTATTTGTTTCATTTAGGCGCTAAAATGTGTTCATTTACACAAAATCTAGTCTAATGCCATAAAACAATATTTACACGCCAAGAGAGTCAATAGTTTTAAAATATAATCTCATTCAAACAAGCACCTACAAATAAACGTGAATTCTTCACCACGATAACACGAGGGTCAGTCTTGTCTCGTTTAACACCTTTATACCACCTTTTGATTTAAATACAACTTAAAAAGCAGCTAACATAGTGTATCTGCGAAAGTTTGGATCAGCATGATATACATATATCAGTTATGTAATATATAGCAAAACCTAAACATTAAACAATACGTTACTATAGCCTAAACATTAAACATTAAGTTTCTTTATTGTTACGTATTCACAAATATAAGTCAGAGATGCCTATTTGTTACCACTTATGGATTAATAAACTTTCACTCTTTAGGTTAACTCACAAAACTTTTTTTTTCAAATGAACAAAATTTAATATGTCCATAGTTTCGAATTCATACTTTATCATTACTTTTTACGAAACTAACACGAGTCAAATCATTTTCGGATTACTTTTTTTATTCAGCCTATCAAACGTCAGTCTATAAGCATTCGTTTGGAATCTAGTAAAAGGAAAATAAAACTTCATTCACAGGACAACTCTTGACATGTGTAACTCATCACCTTGTTAACTTCACCGGCACTACAAGAATGCACCACGTGACTATTAAAGAATTAGATCAATAGATAAAAGGCTGTCTTTTTTTGTTCAACATGTGTTGCGAATTATTTTATTGACATTTTTTCGCTAAAAGATCTTAACATGAAACACCGTATTTTAAACACTAGTTTAACATCTCAGATTCTCCTCGTTCAGAGCTTTGGTGAAATCCTGCTTGTTAAGAGACTGACGAACACGCTTATATATGTAACATTCAACTCGCCACTGTACTTAAGTCTGCAATTCCAGAAGTCATGCTGGTGATATATATATATATACCAAAACAATCCATCTGATACAAGAATTACTGTGTCCGTAGTTCATAAAACCATGTGTTTTATACACACTAATCCTTTTCCGTTCGTAGATGAAGTATCATAAAATCCCCTTTTAATTCGATCGAAGGAGGAGTTAATTTGCATAGGTGCCGGTAATAAAATCTCCATTGGGTGAGCACAATCGTACACGGACCTGTCAAGTTTGTTAATTCTTCTTCTGTGCGCTCGTTAATTCCTGAAACACAAAGTACGTTGTAGTACCTAGGACTATACTAGTTGATTGACAGATTCTCAACTGCAATTCATTTCGTCATTTTTTTTGTTTTTATTAAAAATGATAAATAAATACTCCTACCATTTCGAGCACTTTTATAAAAGCCGATTTAACAGATCACTTGTGCATTGTGTGTATAGGACATCGTTATAAACCTTCAATGAAATACACATCGGCTCCCATTAGCACTGCCACAGAAGAAGAAAACAGAATGAACTTTTTTATCAGGAGTCGATTCGGTTGAATGATAACCATTTTGACGGTGAAGAAGTGTGTAGAAAGAGGTACCGTGGTTTGAGTTCCTAGTATTATTACTCTTCCTGAGACAGATCGAATACGTTCCAATATCAAATCTTTAAAACCCAGAGGAGCGTGACAAAAGAACTCTTAATCCGTGTCGGTGGGCGATTTCTGACATCCACTGTCCATTGAAGACACTCGCCGTTCAGAACACGTGGAAACTATAAGGAACAAGTGACCAGATAGTAATACTCCGCTCCTGTAGTATTCGCTCACAAGGGAGGAAATGATATTGTCTATTATCCGATAATTAAGCTGTGTGATTAGATGTAAGGCTTTATCTGTATAGGGGATCATTGTACAATTCTAATGGGATATCTACCAAGCTCAGTGGTTTGTTCAAGTTTTCTCTTGTGGGAATTACAGTGACAACGCTATAGAGAATTAAACATCATGACTAGTACTTACCGACTCCGATACCTTCTCGTATGTGTTAAGACAAAGCTACCCTCCTGAGAGATCGTCTTAGATTCCATTTTATCATGAGATTGTGCGTCCAGCAAATTCTTTCAGTTCTTTCGACCTTCACGATTTGTGTTGCAAAAACTAGACTATCGCTTTGGATAGACGAAAAACAGGTCGCAGATTTTATCGGTAAGTTGTGTTTGTATCTGCACCGAACGTTTATCATAATTATTCACAAATTTCTGTGAAATAAGCATTCTCCTTATGCATAAAACTTGTTAGGCTCTTCAGTATCTACTCGCGTTAAATTTATTCCATATGTTCTCGTGAATAGCTATCATCATCATCAACACGGGGCTTAGACGGAAGTGGCATAGCTAGGTCTAGTAACAGCGTCGATTTTATGGATTCATAAAGAACTTTTTCGTATTTGAATGCATTAAGTGTTAACAGTATGCTCATATGTTCAGATTTACGACGATATATAT